>BCNH02000007.1:10425816-10446467 GCA_001662345.2 Metrosideros polymorpha var. glaberrima | reverse complement strand
TAATTTTTAATTTTTAATTTTTAATTTTTTTAACTAGTTCGGTTTTAGAAATCAATGTCTTTACGATCAATGGCCATATGAATTTGAGTGAAAACAAGACATCGCTAGTGATTTATGGCTTAATATGCGTGCCCTATCATTGTTAGCCTCAATTTTCATCAATGTATCAATTATCTATCTCATGATTTTTTTTTCTTATTCCATCTTTCGTATTTTCTTATTCCCAATTGTTTATTTCCTTTGGGAAATGACAACATTTTCTCATCAACCAATCGACATGACAGTCAATAATTAATTCATCGGTTAGATTTTTATGATTTGAACTCAATCTAATCGAAGGAAGTTGCAAATATACTCAGGCATTGATGGAAAATCTAATGTTTAAGAGGGTAAATCAACATTCTCTTATTCATTTCATTTTTTTTTCATTAATTTTTGGGCCAAGCACTCGCGTTTTTTTTTTTTTTTTGGAGTTGTGTGGAGGGTAAGTTTGGACGGGAAAATATTCGACAGAAAATTGAGAAGGTAAAAAATCGACAGCGTGTACAGAATTACGGCTAACAATACGTACATGTCCTAATAAAAGAAGGCGACGTGGCAATTCCTAATTCGACGCGAGCAGCGCCAACGTGGCAATCCCTCCTCAGCTCTCTCTCTCTCTCTCTCTCTCTCTCTACTTTCAGAGGTGAAATTTCCCTTCGCTTTTTATATAAAATGGCGACACGATTCAATTGAATTGATCTCTCGATTTTCATGTTCTAAAACCTAAAAAAGATCACCCTTTTTTAACTCTTAATCACCATCTCCATCTTCATCCTCCTCCTCCTTCTCCATCTTCTTCCTCTTCGTCTTCCAATGGCTTGTCGGTTCCGTTTTCTCTCGCCGCTGCGACGACGACGACGACGACGCGGCGAATAGAGAGCTTCGCAGGTACGCTTCGATTCCCCCCAAGCCCTTTTTCGTTCCCGGTCATCACTCCTCTGTCAATCGGTTCTTCATCTTCTCGATCACCGACGCGGTCGTTCGGAATTCGGTCGCGTTTCCGAATTCTGGATTCCTGATTCGAATGCATTGTGTCTTTTTGGCTCGTTGGTTTTTGTCAGGTGAGGTGCCCACGCTCGTTGTCGCACTCCTTCGTTCAGATTAGGGCATACCGCTTTGGAACGCAATTTGTAACATTTTGTTTTCTGCGGATAGATGAGCACTTTTTTTTTTATATAGGAACTGTAGAACTTCCTTTTTGGAATTGTGAAATGAAGGGTTTTGGGCAAAGATTTTTCTCAGAAGGAACGTGATATAGGTTGTGACTGGAGGGTGGCGGTAGTGAAGGCTAGGATAGGGTGAAAGATGACCGATTTTCAACCGCTTCAGCAAAAGCCTGAATCGGCCAGCGATGTTTGTTCCGAATTTGAGCGCGGGTTGGAGGAGCTCATGCGGGGCCATTTAGACGATTGTATGTCATTTGCCTCGTGTAGCTCGGCGCGTGCACCCGATGAGGAAGATGACGAGGGCGACCAGTTGGTGAGGCGGAGACGGAGATCCGAGCTTGAGGGCGATGACCTAGGTGAGTCGTCGGCAGCGAGGAGGCGCCATTCACGCATTTTGAGCAGGTGGGCTGCTAGACAAGCCCAGGAAATGATCACGACCATCGAGAGGAGAAATAGGGAGTCTGAGTTGATGGCGTTGGCTGGTTTGCAGACCGTATCGATGCTTGATGCGTCGTTCCTCAGGGAGTCTCAGTCACCGAGAGCCCTGAGGGAAGGTGCTGCAGAGCAGCCGAACACTCGCGCTTCGTCTATTTTGCAGATGTGGAGGGAATTGGAGGATGAGCAGTTGCTGAGTCGGGCCAGAGAACGGGTGAGGGAGAGATTGAGGCAGCAGAGCAGTGGTGAGCCCAACACAAATTTGTCAAGCATCAAT
The DNA here is from genome assembly GCA_001662345.2 of Metrosideros polymorpha var. glaberrima. NCBI lineage: Eukaryota > Viridiplantae > Streptophyta > Magnoliopsida > Myrtales > Myrtaceae > Metrosideros > Metrosideros polymorpha. The sequence goes on along the minus strand of BCNH02000007.1, from coordinate 10,444,547 downwards.
ATGTCTGAGAGTAGGGGCACTGAGATTCAGGGAAGTGTTGGGGATGTGAGTGAGAGTGAGAATGAGTATGGTACTTGGTCGCATGATCAGACACAAAATGAACGTCGGGATGATAATGGATCAAGTAGGGAGCAGTCACCCGATCTTGGTGAGGTTGAGAGGGAGAGAGTGAGGCAGATTGTTCGGGGATGGATGGAGAGTGGGATTGGTGACCATTCTTCGAATGGTAATCACAGAGACAACAGATCGCGAGCAGAATGGCTTGGTGAAACAGAGCGCGAAAGGGTGAGAATTGTTAGAGAGTGGGTGCAAATGACTAGTCAGAGAAGGGATGCTCGTGGTAGCCGGAGGGAAGAGCAGGAAGAGGGAGCAAGACAAGTTACTCAAGGTGACGGAGTTCGTGAAGGTTCTGTTGCTGACACTGAGGATGGTCAACCAGAGCATATTCGGCGGGACATGCTCCGTTTGCGTGGAAGACAAGCCCTGATTGATTTGCTCGTGAGAGTTGAGAGGGAACGACAAAGAGAACTTCAGAATTTGGTGGAGCATCGGGCTGTTTCTGATTTCGCTCACCGTAATCGTATTCAGGTCAGTGGTTTGGTAGTGAATTTCTGGTTTTTTCTTTTATATATGTGTACAAGCTTTTCCTGCTTGAAGTCCAGTTTTGTCTGCCTCTTCTTCTGACCAGTTCATGTCGTAAGGGTTCCTTGTTGGCCACTGGTCTTTTCTTTTGCGAAGATATTACCCATTTGACCATAACATGGGGGATCTCATGTTTGGTTTTCCTTTTGGTGCTTGTCATGATTTACCCTAAGCTTGTTTTACATGCCTTGCCAAGAGTCATAAATTGCGAGTCAAATTAAATTGAGATGATCTTTCTAGGTTGGATGGTTATCTCTGAGTGTTTCCAGTTCCGAGGTCCTTGTAATTGCTGCAATGCAGAGAATAGTTGTGGGTCGGAAGATTTCTTTCAGAAGAGTAGTAATGGAATCGTAATATTGTCACTTAGCTCCTTCTTGTCCAATTAATTGCAATTTCGCTGGCATTTTGTGCTTTTGAATTGTTATAGTCTAATGTTTTCAGTCACTACTCCGAGGGCGATTTTTGCGAAATGAAAGAACAGTTGAAGAAGAAAGGCCTCCTTCTATGGCAGCAAGTGAATTGGTTCAGTTGCGACAACGACATACTGTTTCTGGTTTAAGGTAGGACATCTTTCTGAAAATGTTTATAGGAAGCTTGAAGTTTTGTTATTTTCATTTTCAGTTAAGTTAGAAAGTTATTTCCAATGCTTGTGAGTTGACTGCCGTTCCTTCTTAGATTCCGTAATAACTATCTTGCTTATAGAGAGAAAAGTTTGTACAGTGCTGTTCTTTTTCTCCCAAGTGGAATATAAAGACATTCAATTTACAGTTTAGCCAATAGCCATTCCCTTTACTTTCAACTTCTATGCGAAGCCTGATCATTAAACAAGAAACATAGATGAGAAGTAAAATACTGGAAAAACATAACTGTTTGAACTTTAAAATAATGTTCTAACAAGTTTTAGAGATCATAAACTCGGAAAAGGAGTAGGATGTCTAGATTATTCAGCCTCGTGGTTCATTCTCCTTCACCTTTTGGGATATGTTGATATAGAAATGCTGATCCTAAAATTTAATGAGAGTTTTATTTCAGAGTAATCGAGTATCATGATAAAATGCACATTTAGTGGCATCTTCTCAAGGTTGTCATTGTTTTTACTCTTATTGGCTTTATGCAATATGAAAGAGTGCTTTCTTTTTTTATTTTCTCCCCTGAGATGACCCTAGAGATAAAAAAAGAGGACTTTTGTCGGCTTTAAGAATTTTTAAGTGATTGCCCCATTTTTCATCACTATTTAGGAATATTTTTCTTCTTTTTTGTAAAAGGGTGTCGGTACTGTTATTAGTCTTTTGATGAATTTATCAAGAATTTTAATTCATCCTCGGTTCCTCTCCTCATTAGGGAAGGATTCCGTTCCAGACTAGAAACTATTGTTCGCAGTCAGGCTAACACGCAGTCTGATTCTGCCTCTGTTGATGTTGACACTGAGTCCAGAAATGCGAGGACTCCTGGAACTTCACTGGATGTTCAACAAGAAAACCAGGAACCCTTACAATCCACTAGCCAGGCAAATGATAGTAACCGCTCATTGGATCAAGTAAGAAATGATGAAAACAATACAGCTGCTGAAAGCGTGAATTGGCAAGATACATCTAATGAAAGTGGCAACTGGGAACAGAATTTGGCTGGTGAGAGGGGAGAAGGGCAACAACAAACTGCTGCACAATTTAATGAGTTTAGGGATGATAACATTGCTGATATGGAGTTTAGGGATGATAATATTGCTGATATGGAAGGCAATTGGTCCACAAATTCAGCCAATAACTGGGCTCGCGGAGCTCCAACAAATATGGGGGAGCAATACCTGCAGCAAACTCAGGGCATGTGGCATGATGATGGTGGCCCTCACGCAGCAGTGGGAATGTGGCCGGAAGGGTCTGCTGGTCCTTCTAGAGCACGGCATGCCGGTCCTCTCAGAAGGTATAATCGATTCCATCCTCCTGATGATGATAACGTTTACAGCATGGAGCTCAGGGAACTTTTGAGCAGGTACAAATATTTTGATGGCTATTTGATCCATTAGGCTCACCTTTGGGGCTTGGTCAAATCTAATATCCTTTAAAATGCAGGAGGAGTGTTTCCAATCTCCTGCGCAGTGGTTTCCGTGAAAGTTTGGATCAGCTGATACAGTCATATGTGGAAAGGCAAGGTCGTGCTCCCATTGATTGGGATTTGCCAAGAAATCTGCCGGCTCCGACTCCAACTCCTGCCTCACCTAGTCAAGATCAAGAGTTACAAACAGATCAAGTGGATGTCGCTAACAGACCTCCAAGAGTTCTTCCAGGCCCATCAATACCCACACCACAGCCACTTTGGCATCAGGATCTACACCATGCTGGATGGTCTCGCCACAGCATGCATCGATCAGAAATTGTGAGTTCTTTTGATATCTACAATCATGTGGTGTTAACCTTATCAAAAAGCATGTTGGCATATGTTGCTCATTACAATCAATGGATTTTTGGAGTATGATATCAATTGAAATTAAATCTTGATGTTTTTTTCCTTTCTGGCTGAAATTATAACCTTGAAATTCATTAGTTGTCATGGGGATAGGGTACTCAGTTATTCTTTTGGTACAGATTCTTAATGCAACTAATTGTTGACTGGATAGCTGCATCGAAAACATGTGGTGTTGCTCAAGAACTCTTGACTCTGTTTCAAAGGCAGTCATGTGTTATATTGTACTAATATTATGCTTGGAATAGGGATGAGTTTACCTTGTCACTTAATTAGCTTCCTTGTTTGAGGGGTGGTATTATGCAATGCTTAAATGTGGAAACTGGGGCCAAAATCTCTAGCTGATTGAAAAATTGCTTCTGTTTGGATGCTTTGTTGTAAGCACTATCGTTTCCTTGGGCATGCGATACTGAAATCTCAACCGACTTTAATGGTTGGTTGGTGCAGGAATGGGAGATGATCAATGATCTTAGAACAGACATGTCTCGCCTGCAGCAAGGCATGAGCCACATGCAAAGGATGTTGGAAGCCTGCATGGATATGCAGCTTGAGTTGCAGCGATCTGTGAGACAGGAAGTCTCGGCAGCTTTAAATCGATTTTCTGGTGATAAAGGTCTGATTTTTGCATTGGAATTACCATTCTTTAATTTTTTTTAAAGTAGCTATTGCCTGATTTTTCTTGAACTTATGAACATCGCTTTTGATTTGATAGTCATGGAGTTATCTATCGTCCTGATGGCTTAGGCCTGTGGTTTGGTTCTTACATCTTACTAGTCAACACAACATGGAATATTGCAGGTTTGGGTCCTGAGACATCGGAAGACGGATCTAGATGGGCTCATGTGAGGAAAGGAACTTGTTGTGTTTGCTGTGACAGCCACATTGATTCCCTCTTGTACAGGTATGCTGGCTTTGCCTTTTCTTTTCCGAAGGTTGTGCTTTTCATGGGAACAGCATGCCCAGGATTTTTTTGGGGAGAGATCACATCTGTTGCTCGCTGACTTATTTGATGGGATTAAACTTTTGTAGATGTGGGCACATGTGCACTTGTTTGAAATGCGCAAACGAATTGGTTCGTGGTGGAGGGAAGTGCCCTCTTTGTAGAGCTCCGATTGTTGAGGTGGTTCGAGCATACTCCATACTGTAAGCAGTCAACAGACATGAAAGAAAGTGTCTTAGAGAACCTGGAATCCGGGGTAAGATCAGCAGAGCCATGTCCAGTTTCTTTTGGATAAAGCAGTGCTCCGAGAATGTTGGGTTATCCACTTATTTATTTCTTTTCTCCTGATTATATGTCAAACGCTTCTCAGTGTATAATTGGAAACGAGAAAATGGCATCGCCAATTCATCATTCATATGTAAATAAAATGTCAAATCTTTTCCCTCTTATCCCCTTGTTTCCCAAAAAGAGACTAGAACGATGCAGATGTTGGGTGATTTCAGTACTGCTGTAGCTTAAAATTGATTAATAAAGGTCATGATCAGTTGTCCAAATTTGAACAATCCGAGTATGGTCTCTTGTAGTTACTTAGACCTATAGGCATTCCACTTGTAACCCCAAAAGTAGGGGAATTTCTTCCCTGGACTCAAGTCTATTGAATCGGAATCGCAACTGTTGATTTTGTGAGGTTCACATGGGCTCTCCATGTGGGTCCAGTGGACCTGGGTCCAAGCAAGGTGTTCCCCGAAAAGTAGATCCAATCAGGTGAATGATCCTATGTGGTACAGATGAACCATATTGAAACAGATTTATATTAACTGATGCTGTTCAGCATATTATGAATCTTCGGTAAGGGAGTTTTGGAAGAATTGTCTCTGGAAGGAGATTGAATAATCGATAGATCTGATGAAGCTATATGACTAAAAGAAAAATATTGAAAAGCATAATAATGAAAATTCCACTAAGGAAAGTATGATAATGACATCTTATGCATGGAACTGTATTGTTAAGGTTCACAGGGATATTAGAAGAAGGAAAGCGAGGCAAACTTTCCGACTGTCTTCACGAGCTTGGTCATATTTTCTAGACAAGCTCTCCAAAAGAGGAAAAAAGAAAGTCCGATTGACTACTCAAATTTTCTCACTTCGTTATTATGTACTGGAAATATTGACAATGATGATTCCAATCATGCCGAAACATGGCTTTGGAGTATTGAAGTTTGCGTTATGCTACGATTGAATTGCGATTTGCGAACTTACATATATCACTGTCACCATGGGACTTCAAATTGCAACAACAGAAAGAAACTGTCCCTAAAACTCTCCTGTAATCTCTTCTATACTTACTAATGCACTGTTCCTATACATGTATCTATTTGTTATCCTGAAGAAATGTTACATCTATTGTTTCTTTGTATGTGAAAAAATTGTGTTAACCCGTTGAAGATGAATACTCGATCCAAAATTAGATGTAAATGGGTCAAGAGAGAGGACAAACTTCATCCAAAAGCATGTTCCTGGCTTAGCTCGTTTCAGCATTTCTTGCCTTGAGTTTCATCATGAGCTCCTCGCGCTGAGCCTCTGCCTCAGCATATCTGAGGCTCATGTGCAGGTAGCTCTCCCGTAAATGTATCAACTCTTCCTCAAGTGATGATTTGTCCTGCCCCGGTTGTGTCTGCAGCGATGCATCTTCTGTCATACTATTTGGCACGTGTGAGTGATCGTTTGCTCTTGTGGACAACAAACTGAAAAGAAATGCCATCTTTGAGTTAGAAACAACTGGATGGACGGAGGAGGCTAGTGAGTTTTTAAAAAGTTGGTGCTTGCCAGACATCCCCAGAATCTATTGATCTACTCTCTCATTATTTTAGCAAATGAATGCATGACTTCTCATAAAGTCGCAAGCAAGGCCAATCATCTGATCTAACTTGTGAATTAACTCAAGGCATAAAAGGCTATGGCGGGTTGTTTCTGCAGAAGAAAAATTGGTGTCATAGTTGTGATGCATACCGGTTGCTGTTTCATTCTCTATAGGAGAAAATAGACTCCAAAATCATGATTAAATCTGGAAAATTGAGGGAAGTTAACTGGAGTACCACCATTTCTACCTCTTAAGCTGCATTTTATACATATCGTTGGCCTCTAAAACCTCAGCCAGCTCATTCTGAAGAAATGAGATCTTCAATGATAGATCTGGGTCATCCGTGTACTTTCTCAGTTTATTGTTCTGAAATGAATATGAAGCAAACAAAATTAGCGGGATATCAAATTTCTCAACGTTAGGCAGCCTTTTACCGATGGCCAGAACATTACTTACAAAATGCTAGGCAGTAAAACTAGTGAAATATACCTCTTCACAGAGTTGATCTACTTCTAGATGCCCTTGATCATCTGGAAAGCGTTGCACTTGAATAGCTTTTGCAGGTGACTGCTTTTGTCGGACTTCACTCATCTGGCAATTCTGTAGCTGTATCAGAAATGTAATCCATACTGTATTAATTTGAAAGAATGCTATTTAAAGGAGAATTCATCATACAGACCAGTGGTGGCTTCACTTCTTGGCTAACAGGAAGACCACTTGTATTGACTGGCTTGCATCTATCATGTCCTACTTCCTTCATATGGTTCACCTGCTCCTGCACCGCACGAGCACTCTTCTGGCATTCTTCTTTCTCTTCTTCCAGGCACTTCATTCTCCTTTGGAGCTGGCTATAAGATCTCTTAATCCGAGCAACCTCATTTTTCAGCTCAGCTTCCTGGGCAAATAAAGCTTCTCTGGCAGTTAAATCTCCCTCAAGGCGTAAGATCCTTTCCTGAAGGGCAACTTTAACATGTTTGCATTCTTCTAGTTCGGACAAAGCCTTCTGCATAGTCGAGATCTTCTCAACAAATGACTCTCTCTCCGTTTTCATTTCTTCAAAATCTGCCAGTAATACATGGTGTGAGGTTTCCAGCCTTTCCTTTTCGAATGTGGTCTCACTCATTGTTCTCTTAAGAGCCAAAACTTCATTCTGAAGCAGCTCAATCTTCTGTAGCTGAACCTTAAGGTAAGAGATATCTTCCGCAAGCTGCACTCTCTCATACTCAGAAGCTTTTAGTTTCATCGCGAGTCTTCTAGCAGCATTTCTCAGTATGCTTTCATTAGATTTTACATCTTCAAGCAAAGTTATCAGCTTTTGATGGTCAGTCATCAAAACTTCCTGGATTTGCTTGGAAGATGCTAGCTCCCCAATAAGACCTAGTTCCTTTGCTTCATATTCCAACTGGATGTTATTAACCATACTTACTGGATGTTCAGTTTCCTCCTTAGAATCCTTAACAGCCTCTGTTCTGCCTTCCTGAATAAAAATATTATCCAGTCTCCTGTTTTCAAGAAGAAGTGCATTGAGTTCAGAATTTAGAGCTTTCTCTTTCAAGGTGCTTTCTTCCAGCAAGGAATCAAACTTTTCTTCTAAACCTTCAATTTCATTTGAAAGATGAGAAAAGGCCTCATTGGATTCACTAAGTTCTGCCTCCAAGAAAGTAATGTGCTCATGCAACTCTATGTTCTGCTTTCTCAAAGCTCCGTTTAATTTCTGAAGCAAGCTACATTCTTCGATAAGATTTTCAGCAGTAGTCTGCACTTTCGTATTTGCAACTTTTAGATACCTACACTCTTCTTGAGCTTCTAGTAACTGCTTATGAATTTCTTGTAACCTTTGCTTAGTGGTAACCTTCTGTGCTTCCATCTCAATTTCCAATTTCTTTATGTCACTCTGGAAATTTGATGATTGAGATTCAGAAAACTGTATTGCCAGACGGCTTGACTCCCTTTCATCAGTCAAATATTGTAGTTGAGCTTCCAGGCCACATATCCTTTCAGATAGCCGTACGTTTTCTTCTTCTAGTTCTGATAAATGAATTTCAAGTTCATTTTTTTCACTCTCTAGCTCTGACAATTGTCCAATAACCTTGTCAGTGGAAACCTGATTATCCATGCTGCTAGCATGAGCCATCTTGTCTTCATGCAAAGAACAAAAGCTGCAGTTGCTATCACTACCTCTTTCAATAACTTTCATGTTATTATCCACCTTCGAGTTTTCCTGCTCAAGATTACATAACCGAGTCTCCAACTCCTTTTGGAGATGCTGTAGAATCTTGACCTCTTCCGTCTTGAGTATGTTGTCTGCCTTCAACTTGCCCATCTCAAAAAAATTATCCAGCATCTCCTCACTCAAACCTCTAAGTCTCGATTCCAGCTCAATGTAAAGAGCACTGAGTTCTTCATCAAGAGTCGAGACAGTGTCTTCTTTCAAGTCATAGAGAGGAAGGTCTTCCCCGGCTCCATCTCCACTGGTTCTTGGCCTGGAGTCTTCTTTTTCCAACTCTTCATCCTTGGAGACCCCAGTTCTTACTTTGATTAATTTTTTAAAATGTACAAGCTTGTTCAGCATATCATCATCTTGTTTTTTTAGGTCACTACTATATGTACTCTGTAGCATGTCTAGATAATCTATAGCATAATTACCTACAACATTTTGAGGCAAACAAAGAGCGTGTCGTTCCCGCAGCTGCTTTGCAGTGATAGCCGAAAGCTGAAGCTGTTCTTGATAATGCTCCAACTGCTGATGCAATGCAGCAATCTCAATTTCATTGTCTTCTGCTCTTGTGCAACCTTTGCAAGGTTCAACATCAAAAATAGAACCTTTATCTTTGAGAGACTGCAACTGCAACTCCAGGTCAGCACATTTATCCCGGAAATAAATGCACCCCCTATGGTCACCAGATAATTCTTCAAAGAGAATTTCCTTCTCCTTTAGTTCCTCCTGAAGCTCGAATACTTTTGAATTCAGTCTGGTTATTTCTGACTGACAAGTTTCAATTTCTTTACGGTCATTGGGGACGATATTTGAAGGAGCAGCCATTTTCTTAGGGTGCAAATCTTTGAGCTTAATTATTAGCTGCAGGTTTTCATCTGTAAGTTCAGTGCAGTCTTTCTCAAGCTCCTGCACCTTCAACTTTAAAAATTGAATTTCCTTTCTCAGATTGGTATCACTTGCATCTTCACAATTGACTTCTTCAAAGACTTGAGAATCAAGCGCTTCGGGTGACATTTCTTTAATGCTCATGATCTCCACCTCATTCAGAGTCGATTTATTTCTCCATTCTCCCTCACATTCAACCATTGTTTTGGTCTTGCAATCTCGGTCAATCTCACTATCTCCTTTCTCCTCCGACATCGGTTGCAGAAATTTCATTGCACTTTCCAAGTTCTGTTTCTCCATAAATCTTGGTTGCCAGAGGTTAAAACTTTTGTTGTCATCCGGATGAAAATGTGGAAACACATCACTAATGGGTTGTGCAAACACAGTAGCAGGTGTGTATGCATCATATGATTTTATCTCCTCAGTGGAAACATTTTCACTTAAAATGACTTCTGATTTTGCAGATAAAAGATCAGATATTTCTATTTTCTGTTTCTCTATGGTATCTTCCATTTCCTGAAGAACTGAGACAAGCTCAATATTGGATTCTTGAGTTTTCTTTAGTTGTAAAGCCAAATTGGCATTTGTCTCCTTTTGGAACTTCATTTCTTCTTCCAGCTCTTTCTGAAAATTGTCCGCACCTTTTTCTTGCAACTTCAAACGGTCCATTGCTGTTTGTTTCATCATCAAATTTTCTAGCAGAATTTTTTGCCGCTCTATTTCCTGCTTTAGGCTGTGGCACTCTGTATGTGAGACAGAAAGTTCCAACTTAAGAGTTTCTTGGTGCTCAGACTGGTTCAATAACTCCCTTTGCAATTTTTCAATGTCAACCGTCAGCTTTCGGGCATTTTTCTCCCACATCCTAGCTTCTTCCCTAAGTTCCTCTACCGTGACTTCTACAGCTTCAAGCAGCTCTTTGGATGAACCTCCACTACGCAAGGGTGACATGGAGGGCTGTGAAAATCGACGGAACTCTCCGTTTTCCTTTTCCAAAGAACGTCCTGATCTCCGGACATTTGAATTGAATGAGGAGTTGTTTGATTTAGCAGGAACATCACAGGAGTTGGAGCCATAAGCAGAACCAGTATTAGATCCAGTTGAATCCTGTCGTCCAATAAAACTGTTAGTATCCCCAATTAGATGGTTACTGGGGGACGATTTTTTCCTGCCAAAGGATTCCTCCAAAGAGTCGAAGCTTTGACGAGAACCTGATTGCGAGAACGTTGTTCCCTGTGAAAATGTTAGAGGAGAGGTGAGCCGGTGTGAGTCAAACTTGAAGCTTTTCGGAAATGCTACAAAAAATATCTAATTCTTGCATCTGGGACATATCCTATTACCCAGCGTGACATACATCAGTTATCATGCAATAGCAATATTACCTTTCCCAAGCAAAAAATCGAGATATAGCTCATGCAAATGCCTGTATCGAAATTGCTTGATTCACAAAACAAGTAATCCCGAGAGCACCAAATCTTCTTCCTCAAGAAAGAACAAAATAGAAGATGCAAAAGCCAAAACACTATTTTCTGGACATGCATGCTTCTAAATAAAAGAAAAACAAGGTGAGATATGAGAAGAACATAGGTGGGATTGTGGATATGCAGATAGCTGATGAGATTCGGGAAAGGACAAACCCCTCGAAGAGCACATATCCCAAGTGAGGAAAAAAATACCTTTTTTCCAAAATCTTCTGGATGAGATGGACTATCCATATAATTACTAGATGAAGATCCAGCACTACGTACGAAAATACTGTCAGATACATCAGAATTGTTTTCCACGTCGTCATAGTCAATGCTTGCCTCATCAAGTAATGAATTTGAATCTTTCCAGTCATCCCTGTAGAAGAAGTTGTTACTATTACAAATTTAGTTATGAAGCTGGAGCTGGAACATTCTAACATCCAAAAGGAGAGTGAAGCTGAACCTCATCTTTGGAGTTAAACAATGTATTTTCATCTGTAAAAGGAAGAAAATAAAGGCAGATGAGCACCCGCGTCAATAAGCTCTCAACCACCAAGTCTGATTTCTTATTGATTACTTGATGACTGAGTAGCTATAAATCTATGAATAAACACCAAACATCTCAAGAATAGGTTAATGGTTTATAGGTGTAAGTTCAGCGACTGAAAAGTTTAAAACATGTATTTTATTCCCTTGAAGAATACTTTCTCCTTCTTATAGTTTTTAAGTACTTCTGCACATAGGTCTTTGGAAAATTAAAAGAATGACTGAGGAGAAGAAGGTTGCCTTTCTGAAATAGTATCTGTGAAAAGTGAACACTCCAGAATGCCCATTACAGTTGGAAAATAAGGCTGATCAGTGCCTACTGAACCACTTCAAATGAATAAACTAGGCCGTGTTTGTTTAAACTTTAAGAAAAATTAGAAGTGCTCTTTTGCTTTCCCTCCAAAATTTAAAATATTACTCAAAAATAAAAATAAAAATTGTGAAAAAACTATATGCAGATTTACGTATCCATCCGACTAAAAAAAAATCAAAGTGCATGCGCCACAAAATTTAGATTAAGTAAAAAGTAAAAAGTAAATGTCAATTCAGACAGGTCCTTAGCCATTAGGTTGAAGAAAACTCGACCAGAATCAAATGAAGAAAATGGAGTAAAGACAATGCAATATAATGTTTTTACATGGTTCTGCAACAGCCTATATCCAATGGTGTGGAGTAGCAGAAAGTCTCCACAACATAAAAGTCAGAGGACAAGAAAACTAGATTATAATCCAAAATGTCCAGTCCCCACAAGATTATCATGCTTCCATTCTGTGGCTTAGCTTACTACACTCATGCTGACCTAATAATTGAACTTTAGAATGGCATAGTACAGGATCTGAGATTACATATTCTAACAAGCCAGATTCTAGACATTGTGATTCTGGATCCTGTATCAAGCAAGCATGAATAAAGAACAAGGGGAAAAAGACTCTTTTGATAAAAGCAAAAGCTTGACCCTTTTGTCTAAAAACTCCAGCATGAATGTTTTCTTGACTACAATGTGACTTGAAAACTTGAAGGAGATTGAGCTGAGCTAGTGCCAAATTGATTCAATCCTTGAAACCATGAAGCAAGAGCAGCCAGATTATGTTATAGAAGTTTGTGCTCGCTGACAGAATCAGTTCAGCATTCATAAGGAAAAGTTATCTGTTTGTGAAACTTACTTGTAAAATCGTTCCTTGATTGCATTTCTTCAGCTGTAACGAAACAGGAACAGAAGCTTTTGAGCTAATATAGTTTGCCAGATTGACTGACGCCTCTCCAAGGATGCCGGATCTAGATGATCCCTAGAAGAAGAATGCCATGAAAAGATGGAGACATTAGTTTTCACTAATGAAGACCTTATGTTTAAACAAACTCTCTTAATTGAGAGGAACCTCATACCATTATGACAACAAACTTAAACAGGCATCCTTCAACATCTTTTGGGCCATCATACTTTGATATCCAGATTGATTCTGATATGGTCTCTGACCATTGACAATTTCCATTCCAGACTGGTGCTTTTTCCAACCTTCTTACTGTTTTTCCTGTGCCCAATGAGATAATAGACAAAGAAAGTTTGTCCCATCCTTTTGGTACCTGCATATATTAAGATGATGAGTGAAACAGAGAAGAAAGAAACATAAAAACGAACTCAATTTTTTTTTGTGGAGCCACCAACCGAAAAAAGGCGTAGGTAAAAAGAAGTCCCTAGTACGTTGGCTCAGTGGACACGTTTATTCAAATAATTCAGTTAGCTAGACCAAGTACCAATTGCTGAAACACTTCTTGCACATGCTTTCCCAAGTTCATTTCAGTGCCAACGCTGGACATCTACGTTCAGGATTCAGCATGTAGAATCAGTATTAAGCACAAACTATATCCTTGAGCTAATCAATAAGGTGACAACTGTCGATAGACATCCTGAGGCCTTAAGGAATGCTGGAGGTAAAGAGCTGTTCTCATAAGTCCGCACTTACAAGAACATTGTTGCATCGTGACCTAATGCTTCCTATGGACCATGTCCATGTCAAATAAATAAATAAATAAATAAAAGAGAGAAATCTAATGGTTGACTATGAACTTTCCTCAGTGTCTTTAATGGGCAAGTAACAATTTCAGACTGCAAAAGGCGCTCGAGTTCAGAATTTTAGGTTCACTGCAGAACTCATTTAGCGCCCTCCAGTTCCCAAATTAAGATTTCTTGACTTAAAAAATGCTCTCGATAGTCACTATGTCACCCATAATAAATTTACTTAGATAGGAAAGTCATTATATGACTCTCAAGTCTCAGATTATACTTTCCTTTACCAAAGAATAAACCATTAAATCGCCCCATGCGACGCTAGTTACAAAGTGTGACTGATGATTTCAATGCATATATCTCCAAAGAACGCCGCAAATAACGATAAATTTCAGCGGTAGTGCACGAAATATATCTCCAAAGTATGTCGCAACATACTTTTTACCACATGCACAGAAAGAACCTCCGCGTTAGATTATGGTGCAGTTGAAGCATCAACAGATAATCTAGTGGCTTTCACAAAATTGCTGAAAATGAACAACAATCTGGCAAATCTTAGCGAGCTGATATATGCACAGTCCAACATATTGAGCAATGACACGATGAATTACGTCAAATTACTTTTCTCAAGCAACACGCAGCCACGATTACATATGTTAAAAGAGCTGTTTCATTGCTTCGCCACATAACACAAAGTGGCGTAACTGCTCCTTCCTCCTGCTGCCGTGAATAAGTCAACTGCGTTGGCAGATTATTTCCAACTGAATTATCTGACATGCTTTTCTCTTTGAATATAGAAAGAGCACCAATCAACAAATTAGGCACAGTAAACACAAGTATGTACAACACAGCGACATCCATACAACTTGAAGAAAGGAAACAACGAATTCTCATCGAATCAGCCAGTATTTTCGTCCCATCAGCCCGTGAGGAGACAGAACAGACGATGAACGCGGTATTTTAAACAACGCGCGCACGAAAATGCCGTTTCCATCCGACGAATACATCCCGAGCACTTGCACGCGTACACGCACAATAGAATTTGCATACGCAGTTCGCGAGCGAAGAACGCCGGCCGAGAGACAGCGACGAGGCAAAATTAGGAAGAAGGGAGGCCGATGTCATCAATGGAACAGCAGACGCAAGGATGAAGACTTAGAGACGTCAACAAGCGTATCTGTAGAGAGCGAGAGAGAGAGGGAGAGAGAGAGAGAGAGAGAGACCTGAAGAGCCTGAAGGTTGGAGAGCTGGAAATCGAATCTCTCTCGCAATGTATCCGACTTCTGCTTGTGTAGCCTGAACATTGCTCTCAATTTCCAGTCCACTTCATGGAGTTTGCTCGTCTTCAACCTCGCCGAAAGTTTAGAGAGAGAGAGAGAGAGAGAGAGAGAGAGAGTCCAGTGAAATGAAATGAGGAGGAGCTTGCAGTTGCAGTTGCAGGTGCAGAGATGATGATGAGAAGGCGATGAGGGGGAGAGAGCGCACGTTAGCTGTTTCCGTCGCCAAAGGAATTTCTTAATGGGATCGGCTTATTTTGAAGTCTTTTCTTGGCTAGCCCTTTTACTTCGCGGTATTTGCTTTTTGGTACCCTGGAGTTTACTCATTTGCTGTTTCTGCCCCCTGCCCTTTCGTCAAAACTTCTTCTTCCGAGCCCAAGGCACAAAATACGAGCCCCTCTCCTTTTCTTTTTCTCGTTTCTTTTTAAATTGATTAAACCAAGACATTATTGGGAGAAAAAAAGAAAAAGAAAAGAAAGAGAAGATAAAAGCTCTTCCCATATGTTGCAAGACTCGTTGCATGGTTGTTAGGTTATTGAGTTAACTCACATTTGATCTTTCAATTTCAGTGAGAAAATATAAATGAACTCGTCTCTCAAAATTTTCCTTTTTTTTTTTCAAGAGACGAGTGACATATATTAATGTTTTTAGAAGAAAAGTAGGCTTCGGGATAATTTATTGATGAAAGAGATAGGTCTTGAGGGACAAGTCAATACAGTGAAAATGTTGTTATTATGCCTCTATTGAATTTGCTAATGCCCGAATTGCAATCAAAATTAAAGATGGAGCTAGCCCTACTCAATAACCATTTATAACAAGATATAAAGTGTGCGCGATGGCTTTATTGATGAAAGAGATAGGTCTTGAGGGATAAAAGTCAATATAGCGAAAATGTTGTTATTACGCCTCTATTGAATTCAGACATGGCTTTGATTGTTAAAAGTTTACGGGATCCCTTTCACGCTCATGTCCCATCGAGATACTGCATAAGAAAAAAGAAAAGCAGAGGCCCGCCATCTGCTAGCATTGTGCTTTGGAATCGTCATATGACAGAAGAGGCGATCTTTGTGTTCAGTGGCGTGAAGATTTGATCCCGAGTTCGGTGAAAAACAAATTTCATATGACTATTCTCTTCGAGATAAGCTTACACAAGGCCAAACCAGATGGTGTTATCCGCATAAAATTCTTGAATCTGGGCTCCAAATGGAAAACGTCAATTTTGTGGGGGGTAGTCATTAAAAGACCATAAAACCTTTAGGAAATTGACGTAAACATCGTAACGAAACTCCCCCGAGGTTTATTTGGGAGTTGGCGTTTCGTTTGTCGGATTAGGCGAGGACTACAAAGCGTTTGAGTTCAGGGTGGCAATAGTCGAGACGTGTCAGCTCTTGATTGGCTGGACCGATGTTAACGAGGCTCCGCGTGAGGGATTAATTAACGAATCAGAAGAGGTTGCGTAGGGGCAAGAGGTGAATGATTGTGGCCACGTGGGCATACGTCTTTGCAGTTAACGACGGTAATTAGTGAAGTTAGAAGATCGAGTAATTATAAAGGTAATTAGCAAAAAGAAAAAATTACGAAATCTTTTGGCAGGACGTTCAGTTTGACATTTTATGAAGTCCCGATCTTTCTTAAGATGCTCCTTGTTCAAAAAGTTTCAAACATATTGCATGGCAATCAATTTATTTCTAAACTTTTTAATTTAGTCAACTTAATCCTAAACATTTTAAGGATTTATCAATTTAGTCCTTTTTAGTCAAAAATGGATGACGTGGATATTGACCGTCTTATGTGACACGATCGGTATTAACGTGAATAGTTTTTGTACTTCTTAAAAAAAATTATATTCTTTAATAAATTGTTTTTTTCTTTTTACCATTCTTCTTCTCCGAAGGGTTGGCAAAAGTTGCTGAGATTTCGATGATGGTCGACAACCACAGGTGAGGGTCGCGAAACCCTCACTGGCCACTGGGCAAGGGACACCATGACCTTCGCCTCTATGCGAGGCGAGGGCTGTCACAACCCTCACTGCGCACAGAGATGAAGGCCGCAATGGCCCTCGCTGTCATTTTGAGGAAGAAGAAATAGTAAAAAACAAAACAAAACAAATAAAAATTTATAAAAATTAAGAAACTTTTTAAAAATATGCAAAAGCTGTTCACCTCAGCGTCATATGTACTACATAAGACGACCAGCGTCCACGTCATTGATTCCCAGCCAAAATCAGCGGGAATAACTAAAATGACAAAATTGAAAAGTTCAAAACTAAATTGGTCGTTGTACAATAGGAAGAAGACTTTTTAGATAGTTTTTCCCTCCCCAAGAAGCGAAGGGATCATTCAATTGGAAATATTTGTGTAAAATAGTTTAAATAATCTATGTCATGCCCTAAATCTTTTCATATTAATTAGTCTTAATGATTTTCTTGAAGTATCTCTATATCGCCGTATCTAAGCGTCAAGTAAAGTATTTTGAAATTTGAAATATTCAAAGACTATGAGAGACCATATGATAACGGAGTATTCTAGAGCAAAGAGTTTGAGAAATATTGAAATCGGGGAAAGGTGAGCGTAGGTTGGCGTTGCTTTATTTGGTCACATGTTGATTAATCACCTGAATATCGTCGTATTAATTAAGCAAAAACTCTTATCAAATGAAAGTGGCTGGTACATTTAAATCCGCAAAGATTCGATAACTGACAACATGATGGTGATGAAACTCACGTCCAGATCTTAATTACTATGGTCGAGGGTCGTCAGCGTGTCAAGAGACAGAATAGACAAAGATAAATTATAGGTGATTAAGAATTAATACAGAATTTTAAATGGGAATAGAAAATTAAATGAAAGTCAAGATGTGTTTAGTAACGCTCCAGAAATTCTAATTTTGCTCCAGAAGCATTTCTGGAGCAGAATGGAGCAGAAATGTGTTTGGTAAATAATTATTTTTAAAGCATTTTTCTAATTCTGGAGCAGAATTGCTCCAAAAGTGATTTTTTCTTTCCATCCAAAAGTGATTTTTGTTCCCTCCTTGTTAGCGCCAGTCGCCACCCGCTGCCCACCCACCACCGGTCTCCCGTCGCTGGTCGCCAAAATAGAATGATGACATATATGGTAAACGCTCCAGAAATGCATTTTTCATTTCAGAGCAAAGTAATTATGGCTAGAAGTTAAATTTCGGGGCAAAATGAAAAATAAACGCACCCAAGTGTCCATGTTATGACACTCTTGCATTGATGAACCTAACGTGGCTAGTGAGCGCAGGTGGACGTGAGGAACGTAATCGATTATTTTGTCTTTTTTTTATAGGGGGGATTAGAATATGAATTTTTTTTGGTCGCCTTAGAATATGAATTTTTTTGGTCGCCTTAGAATATGAATTGGACAGATGGATTCACTTTAATTTTTGTCCACAAAAGGGGGAAAAATCATCTCATATCGTTTTGTCGGCCAAGCTGATATACTGATGGGCTTATTTTGTGAAAAACAAATAATTTAAAAAATATTTTTTCTAAAAATAATTGCTTATATCGTTATCAAAATGAATGAACGAGAAATACTGTCACTGTCCATGAAAAATGTTAAAACATAAATTGTTGTCGATACTGAAAATATTTTTCATTGACTAATTATTTCAAGCTATATAAGAAATTAATTTTAGGAAATTAATTTCCAAATTATTCATTTTTTGCGAAACAAACGAAGCATAAATGGTGCGTCTGTTTCACTGAAAATTTCATGATAAAGGAAAATATTTTCTATGGAAACCATTATCAAGGAAAATAGTTAGTTTTCATTTGTCTGATGGTTTAGGGAAAGTGATTTTCTTCTTATCAGGAGATGAATTAAAAGTCAAATAACCAAAGACTGTTATGTTAACAAAGCCTGTTCTCAATCCATGAACAACGGAAAAATTGTAAAAAAAAGTCCTAAACCTATTTCAGTTTTGCCAATTCAGTTCTAAACTTTTAAATTTGTTAATTGAGTCCTAAACTTTTTAAATTTGTCAATTGAGTCTTAAACCTTTTGCATTTATGCCGATTCAGTCCTATTCGCCAGCCAATGTTGACATGGCGTTGCCGGCGGCTTACATGAACAATTTTTAATAATATTTTATTATTTTTTGAATATTTATTTATTTATTTATTTAATGTTTTTTCCTTTTTCTTTCTCCAGTTGGCTGAACCTTGCCGGCCTCGAGCAAAGCTCACCCAGCCATTAGTGAGGCTCGCCCTCGCCGAATCTGGCGAGGGCAAGGCTCGCTATTTGGCTGCTTGCCCTCACTGTCCATGGCTGGGCTCGACTTCGCCCAACGACAACAAGGCTCACCCCGCCCTCACCGTCGCTGGGCGCGCCTTGCCGGCCTCTCACCGGCCTTCTTCTTACTCTAGCCAATTAGAGGAAGAAGAAGGAGAAAAGAAAATTTAAAATTTTAA
>BCNH02000007.1:10357474-10421909 GCA_001662345.2 Metrosideros polymorpha var. glaberrima | reverse complement strand
AAAAATATTAAAAATTATTATTTTAGCCGGCCGGTCGCCGGCCGACGTGCCACATCAGCGCCGGCCGGCCAAATGGACTAAACTGGCACAATTGTAAAAGGTTTAGGACTGAATTGGCAAAAAAAAAAAATTTAGGACTAAAATGGCAAAAGTGCAATAGGTTTAGGACTGAAATGACAAATTTTCCCTTAAGAGTGCCTTTGCTTAGTAATCTTGGCAAATACTTAGGAGTGCTTTTGCTTTATGAACGAGTTACTCGAAGAACTTACCAGCCAATTGTTGATAAAGTACGCAACAAATTAAGAAGGTGGAAAGCTAAAAAATCTATCATTTGCGGGAAGAATCACCCTCGTTCAATCTATTGCTATGGCTATGCATTTATATGTGATGCAAGCAGTGAAGTTGCTTGCTATATAACATGTGAAGAAGTTGAGCGAAATCGTCGAACGTTGTCTGGGGAGATGTTCGAGATGAAAAGAAGATGCCTTATGAAACTTGCTTGGTCCTTGGTGTCGAAGCGAGAGTCCTTGTAGGTAATTTTTATTCAAGACAAGTATAACTGTTTTGAACTATTACCTTATTTCATTCCAACTCGTGCAACTTATTCTTTACTATGGAAAGCGCTCAGTGAAGTGAGGTCTGACATCTTAGGCGGTATGAGATGGGTAGTGATTAATGGGAGAACAGTTAAATTCTGGACTGACAACTGTGTTGATGAATTTGGTCCCTTGGTCCATGGATTTTGCCATCTGCTGCAATTCCAAATCTCGACTACCTTGTTCTTGATTTTGTTTGTAACAACCAATGGAGTCTCACAAGTCTAGCGGGTGTCCTGCCTCAGTCAATTTTGATGCAAATCCAGTCCATGCTCCCACCTTCAAGCTATGGTGGTGATGATTTGCTGGTCTGGGGCAGCAATAACAGTGGTTCAATTCACTGTTAAAGAATCTTACGAATTGATTTCACCGAGACATCATTTGCCTACAAATAAACTCTGGAGTTTAGTGTGGAAATGGGATGGGCTGCAGAAGATTAGAAGCTTGTTGTGGCTGGCTTCTCATCGGCGCCTACTTACTAATTACGAAAGGTTCCAACGTAAAATCACTGCAGATTCCTTTTGCACTTCCTGTCCCCAATCCTTTGAAACAATTTTACACATGCTTAGGGATTGTAAGAAAGCAAAGGCTGTTTCGCAAAAGATTTTGCAACAAGCTTAAGGGGCGTATTCTTTGCCCACGATCTACACGAGTGGTTGTTGGCAAACCTATTTGCTTCAACAACTTCGGTAAAATAATCTAACTGGCAACTAGTTTTTGGTGTAACTTGTTGGAATTTTTGGAAATGGAGAAACAAGAAATTATTTTAGACGGACTTTTCTCTTTCTAGCGCACTTGTGGGCCTGACTTTGGGATATGCTAAGGACATCCTTTCAACTCGTATGACTGAGAATAAATTGTCTTCTCAGAGGGGGAAATGAGATATGTTATTGGGTTGGACCGTCCCTCCTTTTGGTTAGATCAAACTCAATACTTACGCATTCTCTAAAGGCAACCTGGGTCCAACTTCAGTAAGTGGTCTTCTTCGTAATGAATCAAATAATTGGCTTGCAAGGTTCGCGCAAACTGTACGAGTGTGTTCTTTATTCAAAGCAGAACTTTGGGGCATATATTTGGGTCTCAAAATGGCCATCTCATTAAACATTTGTAAACTTATTGTGGAGGTGGACTTGCAAACAGCTATTTTCCTTCTTCATAAATCAACTCACTCTCTCACTTTTGGCAACTTATGGTTTCTCAGATTGGGAAAATGTTAGAGCATTTCCAACAAGTTAAAATCGTACATACTTTTAGGGAAGGAAATTCATGTGCGGATTGATTAGCAAATTGGATACTTCAATAATCTGATATAAATTAAACTCTAGCATTAGATAAGCCCAATTTCTTACCTTGAAAAAAAAGTCACTTACCTTAGAAGTGATCATTGTCCGACCATCGACTGCCCGTCGTCCATGTGGGCTTGGACGATGCATTTAGGCCTAATGAATTTCTTTTAGAATGGCTGTGTCTAAGCGAAAAATTCTTCATACGTCGTGGCCTCAATCGGGATTTTCTTCAAGAAAATTCAAATTTTCTTTAAATGACAGAGCAGGAATGGGCAAGGATTTTCGGATGGGTTTGGCCTGACCCATCTAGCTATGTGTTGCAAACTCATGGGATATCGCCTAATCAACAATCACACATTCACATATATTTATATGGGAAAATTCCAAATAATGGCATGAAGTGCACTCATTTTTTCAATTAAGGGCTTGAACTAGACATTATCTCAAATAAGGACTTAAAGCGCCCTCATTTTTTCAATTAAGGGCTTGAAGGTGGGGCGGCGGCCAATAGCCAAGCCTTCCTTGAACGGGAAAGAGGAAGAAAAAGAAAGAGAAAAGGAAAAAAGAAAAAAGAAATAAAAAGCAAAATAACGAAAATGCCATTGAGTCAGACTCTTATTTGAGAAAATAAAGACACTTCAAGCCTTTATTTGAAACACAGTCCACTTTAGACCCTTAATTGAACAAATGAGGGCATATGAGACCCTTATTTGAAATTTTCCCTATTTATAGACTCTTGAGAGGATGATACATGATTATCTCCGAAAATAAATTAGCTATTCAAATGACAAATTGAGGAATCGCACTTGGAGGCAAGACACAAATTTTCAATTTTATATATTGAAGGAAGATTTTGAATCTAGGAGGGGCGGGCGCCACCACTGACCCCCCCTAGGATCGCTTGTGTCCACACACCTTCTTTAACCCCGTCATTTACAATAGATCACACTATCGTAAATATGATCCGACTCATTGATCCGATCCATCAATTGCCCGAATCATGCATATAATAAGATTGGTCCCACTCGATGGTCACGAGATGTACAATAATTAGATGCATAATTTTCTAATGTCTAGTTTTTATGGGTTCTTTCCTTTTTGCCTCAGCTTTAGCACTTTCGGTAACAAGGCACCGGCATATACCCTACATGAGATTAATTAGGGCAATAATTAAATATTATAGGTGTGTAAAGTTCTTTATTTTTTTATTTTGTAAACATGGGCTTTCATCATCTGCTGTGTTTTGGACGGTGGGTGATCTCCACATCTCATGCACCTTTTTAGAAGCCCGTGGGTCCCTATCAAGCCAAAAAAATTTCCTTGGCGCGAACAGAATGGCCAAATAATCCCCTATGCGCTTATGAGCCCAATACATCTCGGCCATTGATTTGTATGGAATTCATCTACACGATTTCAATGGTTGAGATTTATTGGGCTCGTGAGTGTGAGTGTGAGTGCCCAGTTGATACAAGCATTGCTCAATTTTTGGTACTTGGATGCTAAATTTGATTAAAAAATACATATAACGATCTATGAATATGTGCACTTTTCATGTCCTTAGTTAGGGCATTATCTATCTGGCATCGAACCCGGATGCAGAGATGAGCAAATTTACGAATACTCGCCTAGAAGCTAGTTCGGTCCGTCCAATCATCACCTCGCCGCTTCGGGAAAGTTGCAATATTTGCAAAAACTCTCCGTAAGTAATATCAACACTTAATTATGGAGAAATTAACCAAGAATATTTCTGTCCATGTATGTAAAATTCACTCTCAGTAATTTTGAGTAACATTTCACGTATATCATCAGCACCCAAAGAATACTTCTATATTCACCAAAAAAAAGATTTTCGAAAGATAAAAAAAGAGGGGGGGCGGGGGGGAGAGAGAGAGAGAATGATTATCGAAGCAATTCGTCGTACAAACACAGTCCATCTCGATCGGACCGGCACTCGTCTCACCTGCAGAAGAAACGCCTCCGCTTGGCGGCATCAGCAGCCGCGCCGTCGCGGCTCCTGAAGAAGTCCTTGACCTCCCTGCGGTTCGCGACCTCGAAGAACTCGAGCTGATCCGACGGCAAGGCTCTCTTGCAGGGGACGACTGCCGGCCTCGCCCTCGCCCTCGGCTTGCGCGGCGCGGCAGGGCAGGTCGGGGGCGGCGGGATCCTGTGCTCGTCGGACGTCGGGGTCTTGCACTCTTCGGCTTCGTTGGTCGAATCGGCCTCGGCGAATCTGGCTGGGACCTCGAGGGATGGCAATCTTGGAAGCATCGGAGTCGCGGGGGAGCCAAGTGCCGACTCCGGATCCAGATGGGTCGCCATTTTTGGTGTCGAATCAGCGAAAGACGGGAGGGAGATCGGGCCACACGGTTGGAGGAGAGCTTCGGTGGAGGTTGCACCTGTTTATGTAGGAAAGGAATTTCGAAGCCGTGCGGATGAAGGTTGTGAGAGAGAGAGAGAGAGGTGGTTTGGTTGCTGGTCACTTTATTCCTTTCTGAATCTTCTTTGGAAAATGACCCATCTAATAACAATAATACTAACCCTAATAATGACGATTAGGAGTGTGCAAGAGAACACATAGAATTTCCGGAACCTGCGGAAAAATACGTGATCCGCTCGGTTCTAGGGTGGGAATCAGAAATCGAATAGTAGATTTCGAGCTTCCGAAACTTTGGAATCGGTGAGTACATGATAAGTTTTGAGTCGTATTCATCCTTTATCTCATATCTCACACATAGTGTAACTTATAGAAAGGTACGTGGTACCCTATAGAGAATATGATTAAATGAATACGTGTGCATCTAATTATCCTTTTTCTATAGGAGTTTTTCATGTTTAAATATGTGGAATGATGGGTGAAAACAAATATAAAATAACAACGCGATGATTATATTACCTGTAGACGTGAACATGCGCCTGCCCATGTTCTTATGTTGAATGCTGAGTGTGCTAATAGTTAAAATTTCGGCTTTACTTAACGAAAAAGTTTTTAAAAAGAACTAACTAGTATAGGGTATTTAAAAACTCGTAGAACCGACAGATTCTCGATTCTTAAATAGCTCAGAAGGTTACAGATTTCGAAAGTTCAAAATCAATGTCTACAAGATAGGTCCCAAGATGTGTCGAATGCCTTGCTGAACCACGAACGCCGCACGTTTTTGCTGCAAATCAATTAAGCAAAAATTCAGACCAAAAAAAAAAAAAATTAAGCAAAAATTCCTCTTTCTGTCTAAAGGGTATTGAAGTGTGCATTCGAAGAACTTAAAAGCGGGTTACTTACGTTAATTAATTTAATTAACTTTCAAAATTAACATATAATTACACATAGTAGTATAATGACAAGTTACTGGTTAAGCTGGTTGCATAGGATTCCATGGAGGAGACTTTAATACAAAGATGCATCACATCACGACCACACAACAGAGGGTGGATAGAGATTGGTTTTGCCAATTATTCATGTAATTTCTTCCCACGTGAAATGTCCGGCCTTGCTCCTCATGAGATGCATGCAGAATTAACTATTCATATGGAATTTAAATACGTACGACTGAGGTGATATTCGCCCCTAATGGCGATTATCGATTTCTTTTCATGACACGAGCATTCAAATCTTCTTGATCCAGCTGATTACTTCCTCACGGATGCACGCAAATCGCCGTCCCCGTCCATGTTTCTGTCCGAGAGCGGCACGCCCGGCCTTCAAGAGTACTCCGAGCGTCGAAGAGGCCGTTAATTGACTCGTGTTTCATGCGCAGACTTCGTTAGAATCTCATGGGTTTAGTTCAAATTTCTCTTTTAAGGCACTCGTGTTGTGTAAAGATTGTCGGTTGCAATTAGAATCGTCGGACCAGAAGATTAATACATATGACCAACATAGTAAAAGCTTTCTAAGATTTTAGGTTGTCGATCTACTTCTAAAGCTACAGTAGGTCAAGTACTTAAGTGCATTAAGGAGCACAGCTATTTCAGCTTTGAGAAAACCGTTTTCTGTTTTGTTTTTTTTTCCATCTTTATTCTCTTCCGGATTATGTTTAAGTCAACTTGGAAAAGAAAAGGTCTACTTTTTATCCCTCTATTTTCACTACTTTTTTTAATCAAGTCCCTATAAATATTCAACTCTTCTAGTTAAGTCCTTAGACTCACATGAAATGTCCAATCAAAACTACGGGACTTAATTGAACTAATTGTAATGTTCAAAGATGATATTGCAGATTGGACTAAAGTTTAAGGATTACTAGAGTTATTATCTCCATAACCGCCAATGGCGAAATCAGGAGGCGCGCTGATGGTGTCTGTTGCCTCCTTGAGCCGAACCATGCATTCGTCAACATGTGGAAATTCTCATTTTCTCTAGATGACATCAAATCGACAACAAATACCATACATTCTGAAGAAGTTAGAAATAGGTCATTTTTAATGTTTTTTGCCCATCAAGCAATGCTTCTGAAAATAATTTCTTTTTTCATCACGAGGGTACGAAATGATTATTTGGTTATACAAAAATAAAAGAACGGTGTGGTGTTTTAGAAAATGAATTGTTAGGAAAAAGTGGGCTTGGTAAATCTTGTATAAAACATAAACTACTTGCTGTGTAACTAGTGATATATATTCATAAAGTGGATAAAGCAAACACAATCTTTGTGCACATTTTTGTACCCTAAGACTAATAAGACAAAAGTAAACATTTTTTTCGGGTACAAAGTTGCTGCAATTGTTTGGATTATGGGATATTCAATGTCGATTAACTTCCGGATTAACATATAAGACCTGGCTTAGTATCATGACAAAATTCAGGTTGAGGATGACTAGGATTCCATGGAGGAGACTTGAATGCGAATGTCTCCCAATCACACAACAAAGGGGGATGGATTTTGATTGCTTTGCCGGTTATTAAAAATGAAATTTTCCTCGTGAATTCCTCTCCTAAATTGGTCCCCATGCCATTCATGTAACCATTAATTACTACTGAAAATTTCACTCCGATGAGATATATTCACTTTAGGGTCGACACCATTTTTCTTATAAAGATATCTGAATCTTTCGATTTTAGTCATTTTCACGAATTACGAAAATCAATCTGTCTACGTGCATTGATGAGGTGCCATCCACAAGGTCGCAAGCGTGTCCCCGCAAGGACATGTTGAGCGGGGGTGACGTGATTTGTACACAAAATCCAAGCTAGGTGTTCGATCTCTCAGCCAACCTTTTAGGGGTTCTTGTTCAATTGACTAAATGCAAGCATAAGGGTATATGGAGTGCCAAAAATGATGTACGACACTTAATTTAATACTAAAAATTTCAAAACAATCACTTAAATGTTAAATCGGGACAAAACGATTATTTAAGGTGTCAAATTGAAAAAATTCCGATCAAATTGATTATGTGGTATTTATAATTAAAATTTTAATATGACGTGATAATTTTAAAAAAAAAACTCACGCCACATAGACGTCCACATGGACTTCTAAACTTAAAAATAAGCTAAAATAATAATAATAATAAATTAAATTTAAAAAATAAGCTAAAAAACTAAAAAGAAGAAGAAGAAGATTGAGAACCATAGCCCTCGCTATTAGTGCGTCACCACCCCACCATCGCTAGCAATGGTCGGCTTACGACCCTCTAGTCGCAGGCGAGGGACTACAGGCCCTCACCTAGATCAAGCAAGGGTTGTCGGCCCTCGCTCAAGTCTGGCCAAGGGCCTCCATTAGTGGGGGTTGGCCATTGCCAGCGATGGGGAGGTGACGACGAGGGCTGTTCAAGCCATCGTCGCCTAGTTCTCAATCTTCTTCTTCTTTTATTAAGCTTATTTTTAAATAAAATTTGTATTAAAAATCGGATATGGACTAAAACGAGGTCGTTTTAGCTACGGCATCTCCATGTAAGAGAGAGAAAATATTTTTTAAAAAAGCCACATCCGCATTTTCTATTAATCTAAAGGACGGAGTTAACGGAAAGACTCAATTGTACTAATTTAACAAGTTTTCGTATTCAATTGCACTTTTATAACAAATTTTAAGACTTCCAACGCACATATCTTTTTTTCTAGATTTTTATTTTTTTTAATCTAATTAAGTTTGTATTTTTTTTATTTTAAATATTCTTTTGAACTTTTAGCTTTTTTAATGCTGACTGGACCTTCGGTGAGCCACATTGGCTTCAAATATTAAATAAAAAAAGAACACGTCGGATTTCCAATCAAGCATATCGGAGTTGACACTTAAATTATTATTTTTTTTTAAATGGCATTTAAGTGATCATTTTAAAACTTTTAGCACTAAAGTGAGCGCCGTACGCAACTTTTGGCACTTTTGATGTTCTACTACCTTAAACGCATCAAAGTAACACTTCAAAACCCACCTTCTCTTTGTTATCCTTTTCTTTAAGACATCGAAGATCGATTAAGAAATTAGTCATTTTGTTGCTTCCATTACGAAGTAAATTAAGGGGATCAACCGAGCTAAAGGTTCAAATATCTTGTGTCATATAAAATAATAAATAAATACATGAATTATTGAATGTTCGAGGTTGTCTTGGCTTGACTTCTTATAATTGACAACAGCAGTTAGTGGTTAAAGCTATATAATTCCTGTATCTACCTGACATGAGAGAGTACCTAACCCAATCAATAAGCAGTTGAGAGGGAAGGCAAAGGTTCAACAAAAATGAGTCAAGATAGCTGCAATTGACTAAATCAATATAATGTCAACTGCTTCTACTACACAACCACCAAAATTTGCCATTTAACTCTAAATTTTATTGGCATTAAAATTGGGTAAGTAGACTAGACTGCTTTGCTTTGGCTAGTCTATTGCAGGAGGCTGACAACTCTATGGATATATCGCGGTAAATCCTGTTAGGGTCATAATAAGGCCGCGAAATATATATGTATGGAGGCACATACGAACCCGAATTGAATCAAGTCGAAAACAGGAAGACCAAATGAATCCAAATTTTTCATGTTTACTAAGAAGACCGCATCAAATCGTCGGAAAAAGCACCTGGACCTATGGGTGTAAGACTTACCAAGAGAAAAAGAGATGCACATTCAAATTTAACTTGCAAATTTATGTAAAACGGGCAAACACGTCATCCATCTAGGCATAGACTGGGTTGCAAGAAATTATCAAGTGAATATACTGCATGCGCTAAGATGAATTTGGACCAAGACCAACATAACTGATAGGTTCAACATGTGCCCTATGCTCATGCAAGATTCATAAGATCTAACGGTCCATCTAAGTTTCGTCTATATAACACACTCAATGCAGGGCATATCTCGAGTTGCTTTTCTTGACATGTGGACCTTGCAGATTTCCCCGGTTAGGGAAGACTTAATGTGCATCATCCACACCAGAGAAATATACGGCCCATCAAAATTTACAAGCGAGACATCCCGAAGAGAGAATAACACGATAGCCAAGAAAAACCGTACATTTTCCATGAGGAATGTAGAACAGGATTTACTAGGCTCTGTGAAAACCACAAATTCACTCAGTCCAAAACTTCAAAAATGAGGAAATAATTGCTTTTATAACAGCAAATAAAGGATTCATTGCCTGCTTGGGAGGATTCTTGGACGCCACTTCCCATGATTCACTGCCAAAGAGAAATCAAACCCACAAAACAAGTCAATAATCGTGAAGATTGACTTTGGTACCATACTTGGGTATATGGCAAATGATGGACGTAGCAGTACAATTGCTGGCATATGGATTTGATGCATACATGCCATAGACATGTGAGTGATTCAGCATGATTTTTGAAGGATATATTTCAACATCACAGCCTGACGAATACAATCCAGATGAACATGATATGTTTCTGAATGAGTACATTATACTTACAGATTAATCCTGTCTAAAGGGGGATTGATTCCATTCTGGATGCTGCCATTAGGTTGAACGTTAGGTTCAGCTTTTAGCTTCAGCTCTTGCGATGACACCTCACTGTCAGTTCTCGCGGAACTGCTATTTATGCCTTCAGAATCAACACCAGTGGGAGCATTCCTAGCCTGTAACAAAATCTCCTCAGTTCAGGGACCAAAATATGTAGTATATCCATTGATGGATAATGATTCAAAGCCAGTTTCACAACATATCTGAGAATGTGCCGAATTCGTTTAAAAACTTATGAAACATTACATAGTAATGTCCAGAGAAGTATTTTATAACAGAAAATTACCAGCAGGTTAAGGCAATTCAAGAAAGGAAATCAAATGGATCAACAAACAAACAAGAGACCAGCATAATTGATTAACAACTGGCTCCTACTACTGCATATTTGCTGTTCCATTGTCCACCAAGAAAGTGAGTCAAAAGGAAAATGAGGGCGACCACATTAGAAGGATCAGACAAACTCCAGTAACTTGACTGATAGGTATAAAAAAGTAGTAAAAAAATAACATTTTCCACAGTAAAAATGCTAATACCAATTCCCTTGGTGGTGACATGATTAATAGGGTTACATACATTGGCATTTATCTGTTTCACAACCTGAATTCCTTGATACAAACTCCAAATTCATCAACTACCAAAAAGATCAGAAAACCAAGGGCATATGAAATGTTAAAAATAGATCTCCATTTATAACCATTAACTATTTCTTCATTTGCCTAATAGTAAATTCGACATAAGGACGTGAAAATGCTAAACAATTAATTCTTACAAATCGGGCATTTTGCAAAAATTTCTCAGGCTCAATTTGTCTAAACTATTCAAGCTTATTAAACATTTCCAAATACATCTGCATGTTACATACAAAAAAAAAATGATATGTTTTACTCAGCGTAACCAATTTTCTGTGAATCTATTTTGTCTGTCTGTTTCTGGACACCTACAGTTCAAACTTCTGCAAGAATAAAAAGGCAAATCTTCATGAGATCCCCAGGATAAATGCTTCAAAGGGCTATCATTTTATCATGGATGTTTCACCTACAAGAAAACGAGGGTGGCGTTGCAAGCATTTCTAGAATAAGGCCACATGAAAGAGACCACCCACTACATAGCATCAGACAGGTACTTCTACAAATTAATGAGTTATTTATTTGTCATCCTCATTTTAAGCATCACATATGTTTCCACTGCATTCCTCTATGATTTGCACTGAGTTCATTTGCAACTTTATTACTCCACTATATAAGTGTCTTACTATCTTCTCATGGAAAAGGTTTCGCAGATGAATACTCAACAAATCATAGAAGAAAAGCAAGTGCTCACCTCCACTCCAGCAGCATTCCTGTCTTGTTTGTACTCTGCAGCTGTTGAACTCAATCCTTCAACTCTAACTGATGCATCATTGGCATCCATGCCGCCATCAGCATCATGAGGAATGTTCTCCTTGGGAAATGAGCCATTAGAATTCTTTAACAAAGGATCAGCAAAGTCTTCCACAACTTCCACATCAACTAAATGAGCTATTTGTCCCAGTGATGGACCAGGTGAAGCTGAAGCTGAAGCTTCCACTGTGTTCTCCTCCATCGAATAAGTTTTTTCTCGCGGATTTATCTCAGACAACACAGCACTGTCACTTCCTGATTCCAGATATGCCTCTAGATTTTGTTCCCATGAAGCTTCATTCCTACCTTCACCAACACTTCGATCTACACAATCATTTAGGTTACTAATAGATCTCAACGGAAAAGTCTCTACTTCTACACTGGTCAAATTAATTGGTTGAGATATTGATTCAGCAAATGCATTAAGATTCTTCCCAGCTTCTATGACTTCATTTTCTTGCAATTTTGTTGATGCTAATCCATCAAATTCTTTTAATGTGATATCTACTTGACTTCCATTGACAATTTCCTTGTCCTCAACCTTCAGCTCTTCATGTCCATTAGAGTTTCCAACAGATAAATGTCCAAGCTCCTTGCTGTCAGACTGTTGATCCAATTCTTTTGAAGGTAGGGAAATAGCAACTTGAGGTTCAGTGGCTATTGTACCAAGTGGATTTTGTTCCAAGAACTGATCACTGATCTGCCCATCCAGAACAAACTTAGCAGGTCCGAGAACTCTATTTTCTTGGATTATCTCGCGGACAATCTCTCTTACAGTGTAGAATGATCCACCAACTTCCTTGTGTGCAAGATTCAGGGAGGGGAAATTCCCATCATTTGATTTCTGGTACCTGCAAAAAAAGGTACCAAAAGTAAATTATAACATCCAGTATGATTTCCCAAAATTAGTCACAACAGAAACTGAACAGCCATGAGGAGGTTTGATGACTTTTGTGGGTTAAAGAAAAAAGTCCATCTACATGATCCCTTGTCCTCCTTTGGCCTTATTTTCCATTTGAAAATTTTGAAATACAATAGGAATTTACTCATTACTATTGCTAATGAACGAGCTTCAGCAGCAGCTCTTAGCAGAATATTTGCCAAATCCTTATCAGAGTCTGAGAGGTAGAAAGGTAGAAATTTTTCAGATGAAACATGTTATCATCTACCTAGCAGAGTGAAGACTCTGTAGATTGAAGTTCAGTAAGATGGATAGAGTGCAAGAGATTCAAAGGAATTGAAACCATAGACTCAGCTTTGAATTAGTCATGCCGTCTCGACATTCATCACGGTGTCATCCCCTCAAAAGAGAGAGAAGGTTCAAGTGGTAAAATTCATTATGTCCTAAAGTCATAAAAAAGGACGACTTTGATATGGCTGATTAGCAATTATAATCCCGACCTTTTCTCCTCTTTTCAATTTTATCCCCACCTTAAATTTTCACATTCTGATATCATATCAAATCTATCTCAACCCTAGACTCCCCCCAACAATTGTATCTTAATTTCCTGTTTGCCTCTTCAACCTTAATTGTTTATAATATTGCAATGAAGACTAAGGTATTTTAAAAGAACCTAATCTTTCATTTTCTCTTCATACCAAAAATTTAATTAACATTTTTAATAAATAAAAAAATGGTTGATATGGAGACAGAAAAAGTCTCCCTTGAGTTATACATCGGTGAATTAGTCCCCTTTAAATATCCTCCCTTGTATAGTAAAAGCAGATAAAATTTCTTTCTCTAAACCTTAAATTGATATCCTTCTTTTAGCATGATTAGGAAAAACGTAATACAGAATATTTTTCTTGGATTCCCACATATAAAATAGAAGAAAAGGGGGGAGGGAATGAATCCTATGAAAAAAAAAATAATAATAATAATAAGAGGAGGGCCTAAATCGGAATTTGCAAATGAATCCAACGGAATATTCCCTCTCACAAACGGTTTTGTTAAAGGACCTGGGATAGATTTGAAACAAATTCTACAGGTTAGATATTTTTCTGATAGGATTAAAAGGTAAGGATAAATTTGAAAACCTCTAAAAAAGGGTTGAGATTTATTACGTCATTTGACCATTTGATATTTAGCAATGGGAATGGGAAATAACAAAGACTAAACAATTACAAAATAAACTTATCAGAGAAGAAAATATTGCTCGGAACTGGTGCCATTTTACTAGAGAGTTTTCTTCACTTATCTCATAAATCTACCAGCATTAAACAGTTTGACTGAGGTAATTATTCCCTGTCAATATTAGGATAGATCAGGAAAAAGGTTGAACTTCCAAGGCTCAATATTTTACAACCAACAGTTATCATCTATAATGGAGGAACTAAGGGCACCATGTCTGGCTTATTATTGTGCTTATCGTCATGCTGGTTGAGGAGCTTTCAAGAGAAGCTGATGCACTTACTTTTTTATGAATGCTTCAACCATTGATTTTCTCTCCTCTTTCGATCGACGGATTCGAGCCTTTCTTCCACTATTCTCAGACTCATTACGCTTTGCCAAGGCAAATGTCTGCCCGACCCAACCACCTTTAATAGCATGCATGACTTTGGTAAGCGCAGCGGCTTTGTTTCAAACTACATAAAAGAACATCAAGAGCAGAATTTATTAGTGGGACATAAGTAAAGCACACCAAAATTGACTCACAAGCACCAAATTAAACAATTGCACTGTGAAACTAGGGAGGCAGATGCAGAAGGCAATCAAAAGCCCAATTCACGAATAATGTGTATGTTGTTAAACAAGGATTTGACGGTCCAAGTCCATTTCTCAAGTCCAAGATTCACAGATCATGCAATGAATATGTAAGTCGATCACGAAATGGTCTCAACAGAAAGAGCTGATACATTCAATTTAGGGATTTATCCAAGATTAGTTAAGCTGGAAGTTGAGCACGGATAATTAATACTCAATGCCAAAATGTATTGGCATCCACAAACAAGCTAAAATAATGCAATCGTGAAGATTTCTTTGGCATGCTAAGAAAGAAGATGGATCAGACTACAAGAATTGGGCCAACAGATGGAAGAGAAAGTAGGATAGCCAGACAAAATATAGAGAGGGGGACTTTAAAAAAAGTAATGGAAGCAGCAACTGCAACCATCCAAACACCGATAACATCTTAAAAGAAAAAATTATCAAAAAGTGCTCTAGAGCAGTTGTTAGAGCGACCTAATGAGGCAAATGTTTGCATTTGAAGGCAACAAGCTCATTGTCCATGATGTGTGGTCACTAATTTGAAAATGTGAACATATTTTTATTGAGTATGCTTAAAAACTTCTCATGGGGCACTCATTTGCATGAGCTATAAAAAAAAATTAGTAGTGCAATTTCGACAAAAACCAGGATACAGCAACTAACTTTCTGAGCTACACTGAAACAGTAATAAAATGAGAGAGAGAGAGGAAGGAAAGTGAACATAGACTATAAAAGTCATAAACCTCTATCCAAGAGAATGCAAAGTTACACTAACAGCAGAGTCAGCGAAGTTCCTGAATGGAAATCTGTTAGCCTTAAGCCAAAGAACCCAAGAAACAAAAGAAATGTGGTGATGGCTGCCTCCAATTCAGACCGCGCAACATCACATTGCATTGGCTCATCTCGATAACAGAGGGTTCGTTAGCTTTCCCTCTCAATTCATCGCAGGACACTTTCCACCGATACTGATCAGAGCTACAGCACACGCGACCACAGATTCCGAACAGAGGCATGAGGGAACAAATTCGCAAAAAAAAAATCGGAAACAAACTACCCATCATCTCCGCCCCCAAGATTGGCACAACCGCACAGTCAGGGTCATCCAATTTCCAGGGACGGGCAGCTGAAGCACTTCCCACGGAGAGCAAATCGCAGAAATAACCGAGCAATCGCAGGCAACCCACTAGGGCCCTCCATGTAAATGGGCAACAAGAATCAACAGCGACGGCGAATGGCACGCCAAGAACATCTAAAGGAGAGACTCTGCTGGACTTGGAAATGCATAAAACTATATAATAATAAAAAAAACCCAGGAAAAAGAAAAAGAAAAGCACAGTGACGCAATCAGAACCTACTCACATCGTGAAAGCACATGCAAGTATGCGAGCGAGAACAGACATTGCAGCGCGGAACCAAAAGAGCACAAGAACGCTAGCGAGTCAGAGCTTCATTTACCTTGAAGAGAGAGAGAGAGACAGAGAGACGCACAGAGAGACAGAGGTTTTAGGATTAGCGAAGCCAAACCAAAAACCCTACAGCTTCCAGCGCAGTGACGAAGACAAAAATCGCGCCGAGCGTTCTGCGTAGCGGAAGGCTTTAGCCCGAGCCGCGCCGGGAGAGTTTTCGAGCCCCGACACAGCCTCCGACAATTTTGAGCCGAAATTTATCCGGAGCGCGGCTCGCGATGGCAATGCTGTAATATCAGCCGCGCTCGAGGTCAATTCCCTTTTTATCAAGACTCGTCCGGAGTCGAATCCGGCTTTTGCGATCACTCTGCGTATGATGTTAGACCGCCCACACGGCTAAGTAAATGGGCTGGATCATATTCATAGCAAGAAGGCGTCTGAAGAGAATGGATTCGATCTATACCTCGGCTAAAAGATAGAGAGAAAAAATTGACAGATTTGAGTGCGCGTCGACGGCACAGGGGGTCCCGCACGATGACGCCAGGGCGGGGCTTCTGCGATAAGGAGCATCACGTCTCCGACGGGGGGACGCGCCGATCAGAGGCGTTTGGCCGACTTTAAGACCACGTACGGCAGTGGGGCTTCGGGATTTTGCTAGTCGTTTTTCGTCCCATAGCCACTCGATAAGCGGCATATCGGGTGTCGCCCATGCTTTTACAGTTGTTGAATCCAAACTTCTTGTGTACCAACTGATGACTGCTAAGTCGATGCTCAAGCAAATATCGATCTGAAATAGGATTTGCACCGATCTCATCCACAACATTTCTCCTTCAATCAGTCCACATAATAGCTCACCGGCTTTCCTTCCATACCATGCATATGATGGACCGTCGTCAAACAAATATAAGAACTTACCTACTAATGTATAAGTGTTCTGTTCACCGGCACGACAATAGTTGCGCGCGGCTTCAACTGATCAGCAACTAACACCAACCGGCACGGAGTGCCAAGTTAGCGTCACTATTCTTCAGCATGAGCAAAAAGTTTGAAATTGAATACAAGTGCATTCTGTTAAGTCAAGTCACAAAGGCGCAAGATAAAATAGATAATGACATTGCAAGTCCTAGGATATTTATCTTTACTTATGCTCCGTTTGTTTGTCAATACTACCATTCTTGAATTTTTTTTGTGAAACGTAACCCGTACCACTTTTCGAGAGTGAATACTACATATTAAAAGGAATTCAGTAAAGTTTTTTCAGTCTCAGGTGTATGTTATACAGACGAGATCCGCATCTATGATTTTCTCCTTCAAACGTTAATTCGAATAAAATTAGTGTCCATTTCAATAAATCAACTCTACTCAACAGAAGAATGATATTACACACAGAAATAAAGTTCATGGACCCAATTGAACCAGTTGAAAGTTCAAGAACGATTTTGCACATTTAACAAATTTCCAAAGACCTAACATAATGAATTTAAAGTTCAAGAATGATATTGTAAGCTAAAACAAAAGCTCAGGAAGTAGTGGGGATCTTATCCCAAGAAAAAACAAGGCCTACATCCGATGAACTGCATATCAGAAACTTCAGTCATGAGTTTCATCTTTAGAGAACCGATAAAAAAAGTTCGGTGTCGAGTTCACTTCAAGTTACATGGAATTTCAAACGGAAAAAATCAAAACATGAAGACACTGTCCCTCAGTAATATGACTAAGAATAAACATTCCATTACATCTACTTTAACACTCCATGAAAATCATACACTGGACAAGGGTTAAATCGGGAGCCCAGCATGTGATAAATGTCGGTGACGTCCACTATTCTCAAAACAATCAACTAGCTTTCAGAAAAAAGATAACAGCACTTAAGTTACGTGAACTAGCCAAGTAAACAAAAACAAAAAAGCAAAAGGTTAACGATGTCCATCAGCAATAATGTTACATCTACATAAGCATCCACAATAACCATACACTGGACAACGGTTAGCTCTGGAGCCCAATATGTGACGGATGTCAGTGATGTTCGCTATTGCTCTCTTGATGTTCCATCTCCTCAGCATCCTCAAAACGTCGATCGTGAATCTGAAGCTGCAATACCATCAAGAAAATATCAATGCATGGGCATGTGTTACTTTCTATATATTGAGCATAGAAAAATTACAAGACCAAACCAAACAGCATAAACACCCCTTGAAAGAACAGGTATTCTTTGTTTTCTTAGTCATTCTTCTTGCACACACATTAATAACACCAAAGGACTTTACTAGTATGATCGTCCCACCATGACCCATTGAAATTATGACATTTAAAACGCTTAAGGTGTACATGCACATGCAATGGTATTCATTGAACTTATGGACATTTAAAATGCTTAAGGTGTACATGCACATGCGATGGTATGAAATCCTGCTTGTCAGAAATTAATATATATAAGCATCACGGTCTTCTGTCCTAAGGCCATAAATGCAGTAGAAATACTTAGAAAAATCTGTAACAAATGCTAAGTGCCCACATCTTCAACTAAATGATTATGCCCGAAGCAGCGTTCTCCTATATTCTAACAAATAAATGTTCCTCCTATCAAATGCAATGTGAAAAGGACAGAAAGGTAGAGGCTTTAAGAATTGGACTATAGGTAATAGTCAAATTCAAGGAATTCAGAGCTCAAACCAACAGGATCAGCATCAAATGAACATCAAAGAATCTTGCACCCCACATTAAAAATTCAATTAGATGTGGAATAGTTATGTCTTGCCAATGTTACATCACATATTCCATTTTGCTCATGTTTTGCAGTATGCTAGTGTTGCCAACACCTATGTTAATTAATCAATGAAGATCAGGAGTAACTTAGAAAAGACTATAACAAAGACAAGATCAACGGGGTTGTATATTGAAAGGTCCAGGAAGTAGTGCCCAACATGCTTTAGACATAGTGAATCTCCTCTTTATCCTACATCATCTTTCTTATAATAAATGAAACAACCAACTAGCTTTCAAAAAAAAAAAAACAATTAAGAAACCTTATATTGCTGAGTTTCTAAAAAAAATAGTATTTTGGAATTTCTGAAGCACAAATTTAATGTCATTTGCATGCTTACCTCAAGCACATTTTGAGCAAGCTCATGCTCGCCATTAGAATAGCCAATTGACGTTGTTGGATTGAAATGCCAATCAGAATCTTCTCCTTCTGAAAATCCAAACATGATGTAAAATATATAGGCTAAATGCCACAAAAAACCCCAAACTTTGCTCTTTGTGACACATTTACCCCAAACTTTGCCCTCTGTGACACATTTACCCCAAACTTATACAGTGTGACAAATTTACCCCAAACTTCTATCCGTGTGACACATTTATCCCAAAAATTATCTTACCCAAGGGCAATTTTGTCTTTTACCTTTTTATTAAATAGAATATTAAAAAATATTTATAAAAAAAAAGGGAGGGGGGGGGATTAGGGGCAAGGGCGGCAGCCCTCGCCACCATCGCCCCCGTTGCTAGAGAGGGCTGGCGGGGGTCGCCGAGGCCTCAGTGAGGGCTGCCGCCCTTGCCCTTGATCCCCCCCTTTTTTTCCTTTTTAAATATTTTTAAATATTCTATTTAATAAAAAAATTTAGAGGTAAATGTGTCACACAAGTATAAGTTTAGGGTTTTTGGTGTCAGAAAAAAGTTTTGGGCTTTTGGTATCACAAAAAAAAGTTTGGGATAAATGTGTCACAGATGGCAAAGTTTAGGGTTTTTGGTGGCTTTTTTCCAAATATATATTCCTAACCAATATTGAGCATACCATACAGCAGGCACAATTGGAAAATCCCCTCCTTACCTCCAACCGCATGCTCCATCGAGTCAGCACTGAAAACCCAATCATGCCCTCCTCCTTCCCCTTCTTCTGTTGAAACAAGAAGAAGAAATATCACTTAACTTTTGAAAGGGAAACTACTGAACATGGAAACAAGCACTAAAGTTGTATACAAAAAATAAGTTCTGGTCATGAGGAACTACACTCACCTTCTGAAGGCTCAGGATTTAACTCCGCACACTCACAGAATACCTCAAACAAAGTGTCCACTACCAGAAAAAGGAAAATGCGAACTATTAGAGCTAATCACATTAAGTTTACAGTTGAGCATGATGCATCGATGGAAGTATTCATTCGATACATACATTGGTTCAGGTCTGAAGGAACAAGCCGCATCTCTTTAACCTTTGATAAGTCTAAAGTTTCATCACATTCTGAATCTGAGCCGTCGGACCTCTCTTCATCCGCTATAGTCTCAATCTATGAACTAACAATGATAATTCAGCAAGCCATGCAACAGGTGCCAGACCAGAACAAAAAAGAAATAGTATAGAAATGAGGGGCAACAGAGCAATCACATTTATTAGGCTAGTAATCCGAAACCAAAGGCCGACAAGGGAGCAAAAGGAAAAACAAAAAAGAGTGATCCCAGGAAGACAAAGGTAAATTTCCAAAAATCGACCTCATGAGAAGATAATAGACTTCTTACGTATTGGATTGATAGTTCAAACTCAAATAAGGCCAACAGCATCGTCCATAGTTCTTTCTGTTATCTTAGACGAGATTAATAAAAGTCTTGGCAGGATTTTGCTAGAGTCGAGAATCTCATCATACACAAGACAAGGAAAACTTAACAGAGCCTACACATTGCATGAAGTTGCCAGCATCCCAAAGGAAAGTAGACTTGCAATAGCAAATCGTATGTCCATAATCAGACAACTTAGGAGCTCCCTCCTCAGTAATTATTGGGTACGTTTGGAGTATACTTCCTTCCTCTCAGATGTGATGCGGAAACCACCCATTCAAAATCTACAATTATGTGAGAGGAGAGAGACATGCCAAGTAGATGTCCCCCTCAAAATTCTATCCTAGCTCTGCAATGGTCTCCACACCCTCCTTTTAGTATTACACCTATGTATGATTACGATAGTAAGTCACTCTTTTAAGATAATTAGTAACTCAAAACAGATGAGTAACAAAACTAAAGAATCTTACGATGAACTCCAAAACAATAACAACCGGATCACACAATCCTCGAAGTTCAATCACCAAGAGCTAAAGTTCAATGGTAAATGGATAATAAACACAATATCAGCACAAATTAACATATGATCAAATTGCTTGGCAAATGAGAGGGGGAAGAACCTGAGCATAAATGCAAGGAGAATGGTAAGCTTCAGGGTCTCTCGAAACAGCGTGAAGCGAGATGGACAAGAAATCCACAGCGTAGCCCTTGTTCCGGTCCACATCACTCAACCATATAACTTGACTGCAGAATCACAAAAATCTCATCAGTTTTGCTGGATCCCTCATACTTAGTAATTCATCATTCAGAGAAAGAGAGAGAGAGAGAGAGAAGTTACTGAGTGGAGATGTAGAGAGTGCCGGGAGCTTCAGGGGTGCGACTGCCAAGAGCAATGGCAACGCCGGGCTGCACGTGCATGAGCTCCTCGCCATTAATGGTGTCGAGGATCGGTTCTCCGGCACTGTCGCCCGTACGCTGCAAGAATTGTCTGAGCCCTAGAACCATCCTCCGGCGACAGACTCTGCTCTGGTGGATTGAGGCTTCTGATTCTTCGAAGAGGTCGGGTTTCAATTGCGGGGTGAATTTGGCGGGTTCAAGGTTTTCGGGATTTTTTTTTTTTTTTTAGCTCTGTATATTGACAGTGGCAAACACAACAGTGTCGTTTCCGGGTGACTTCGGATAGGATGTCGGATCTTTCCTGTTGATAAATTCCCATAACTTCTGTCAAAATTTGATCGACAATTGATAACTAGGCTAGACATTTATGGGTTTTATTGATGAATTTCGTTGATAATTTGAATAATAAATTTAAATATGAATTGAGAACATTAATGATCAAATCGCCTAGTTAGAATAACCTGTTCAAATATTTATGATAGCTTGATTTTTTCTAATAAAAGAAGAGGCTGAAAGGCCGTATATTAATTCAAAATGGTATTATGCAGTATGGAAACTCCTATTTGATTAGGGGTGATCGATTCTAGGGTGGGTAGTCAAGAACCTACCCTGTTAGAACCGGTTCCCAATTTTTGAACTTGGAATCTACCCTATTTTTCTGATCCAGTTTTAGAGTCTACCCAACGTTGCCAATGCTCTCGGCAGTCGCGCTCCTGAAGCCTTATATGATGAAACGCCCTCCTCCTTCCCCTTCTTCTGTTGAAAAAAGAAGAACAAGAAATATCACTGAACTTTTGAAAGGGAAACTACTGATTATGGAAACAAGCACAAAAGTTGTATACAAAAAATAAGTTCTGGTCATGAGGAACTACATTCACCTTCATGAGGGGGCACTCATTTGCATGAGTGACCACATAAGGAAAAAGGTTGCATTTAAATGCAACAAGCTCTTTGTCCATGATATGTATGATCAATTCTTTGAAAATTTGAACATCTATTTATTAAGTATGCTTAATAACTTCTCGTGGGGCACTCATTTGCATGATTAGTAGTTGCAGTTTCGACGAAAACCAGGATACAGTAACTAAAACTTTCTGAGCTACACTGAAACAGTAACAAAATGAGAGAGCGATGAAGGAAAGTGAACATAGACTATAAAAGTCATAAACCTCTATCCAAGAGAATGCAAAGTTACACTCATAGCAGAGTTAATGAAGTTTCTGAATGGAAATCTGTTAGCCTTAAGCCAAAGAACCCAAGAAACAAAAGAAATGTGGTGATGGCCGCCTCCAATTCAGACTCTGCAACATCACATCGCGTTGGCTCATCTCAGTAACAGATGGTCCATTAGCTTTCCCTCTTAATTTACCACAGAACACCACCCACATACTGGCTGGCGCCGCATTACACGAGGCCCCGAATTCCAAACTGAGGCATGAAGGAACAAATTCGTACAAAAATCGAACCTTTACGCATCAACTCACTCCAAGATCAGCACAACGACGCAACCACATTCAGTCAATTTCCAAAGACAGGCAACTAAAGCACTTCCCGCAATGAACGAATCACAGAAATTGCCAAACTGTAGCAGGGCAACCACATAAGCCTCCGTGCAATTGAACAACAAAATCAACGACGACGGCAAATAGCACGTCAACAACACCTAAAGGGGAGAGATTCGGCTGGACTTGGAAATGCATAAAATCGTAAAAGACCAACAAGCAAAAAAAAAGCACAGCGACACGGTGAGAATCTACTCTTTTCACGAAAGCATATGCAAGAATGCGAGCGAGAGCAAACATTGGAGCGCGGAAGCGAAGGAGCAGAAGAACGTTAGCGAGCAAGAGCTTCATTCACCTTGAAGAGAGAGAGAGAGAGAGAGAAGCCGAACCAAAAACCCTACGGCTTCAAGCACAGTGACGAAGACAAAAATTGAGCGAGTGTGCAGGGCGCTCCGACATTTCGAGCCGAAATGATACGGAAAGCGACTCAGTGGCAATGCTGTAATATCAGCAGCGCTCGAGGTCGATTTGTTTCCGTCGAGGCCCATTCGTGCGGTCGGGTTGGAATCTCTATCGTTTATAGGAGAGTTTCGTTATATCATCATCGTACCTTCTGCGTTGCAAGCTTTCATTGTATCCATTATGTCTTTCACACATGCAATTTACAAAGCGAAAAAAAATTCAGCTCTGTGGGAAAAATATAGCCATTAAGGCATTCACATCGGCCGGTGTCGCATGGAAATAAAATTTCCCACCTCCCTCGGACAAATTACAGTTTGAACTGCTTCCGACCCTCTTCAAATTCAATAAATGTTGATTGATTGTGTTACTCGCTTCTTCAAGGTCTAAATGGAGTGAACTAGGTTCGGGGCCATATTGATAGTAACCGATCACTTGTTCTTGTGTTTCATTAGATCCTAAATTCAGATATATCAAACAGTTCATAACTTTTATCCGATAGGCGGGAAATTCATTTCCAAGAATTTTAAGTAAGTCTGTTCAAAGAATTGAACCGGGAATTAAATCGAACGAACATCAATTCGACACTCTCCATCAAAAATTGCCTTTGACATTGTGAAGAAAGAATATACATCAGAGAAAGAATGCTAATTTCTGCCTAGACTGAACCTCTTGAATGGTGGAAAAGAATTATGAACTCAACTTTGTGTGTGCTCTTTGGAAACCAATTGTACCTCCTGCCCGCTCGAATCGACCGAACATAATCTCCTCAAAAAAAATATTCAAGTCAACGGCAGCTTATGACGGGAAGCCCTTCCGGAGATCTTCCCAGCCTTCAAAATAATGAAGAAACTGGTCTTACATCGACGCAGTTGGAAAGAATCAGGCTTCCCCCCCACAATCTGCTGCCTTTCTGCGTTTCAACGTTGGAGTAGCCTGTGAAGTGTAAGAAAACTTTTGCCCGTTAGAATTGTTGTCCACCTCAATCGAGGCTGCTCGTGCCCTATCCCCCTAGGGATTTCTGCTTGTACCCGTGTTTCATCCTCTCATTGAGTTTCTCCCTTGTCTTTCTCTTTTTATCCATCTTTAGCCTATACCTTTCTTCTCTCTCCCTTTCATAAATCCCTTGCCAGTGCATTTCCCCGGTTAATGGCCACAACCATGGCTCTCTTGGATTGTCGCCATCATCGGCAGCTTCTGCTAAATCTTCATCCATACTCTTCAGCAATGTAAAATTGAAGTATTTTGCCCACATAAATCCCCTTCTAAGCTCAATCGGATGCTGCTCTGAGAGTGAACCTGTATGTGGATCTAGGTAAACCATCTTTCTGGCGCTGTGGTAGGCCCACACATTGACAAGAAGGTCCAAAATACGACAATAACAATGCCTTTTCTGTTCAGAATTAACAAGCAAAGAAAACCAGAATTACTTCCGACTTCCACGGCAGATTGTAATTTCAAATAAAAACAGAGACAAAAGTAATGTATGAGCTCACAAATATCACAAGAACCATAATTGCCAAACACTAAAACAACTTACCTCAGCCTCTGTTTCACCCAGCAAGCAGAAATTGGTTGCACTAGAATTTATATGCAAGGAATCGAGAGAGTCAGCAAACATCCTGCAATTCAGTGCAAAGTCGCATTTGAGAATAAGCACATTCAGGGTTGTGCCGCTTACTCAAAAA
This sequence comes from Metrosideros polymorpha var. glaberrima, assembly GCA_001662345.2. Taxonomy (NCBI): domain Eukaryota; kingdom Viridiplantae; phylum Streptophyta; class Magnoliopsida; order Myrtales; family Myrtaceae; genus Metrosideros; species Metrosideros polymorpha. The sequence goes on along the minus strand of BCNH02000007.1, from coordinate 10,397,544 downwards.
ATGAAAAATGCTATAAACTGAAGAAGAGGCATTTGAATGGTCTCACACATGTCACCTGGTGAACATTATGAACTCAAGAAATGAAGGGGTCGGCATCACCCAGCTATGCAGGGTGGACCAGTAACCACCATCCTCTGGCATGGGAGGAAGAGCTTCTATATGTGACGGTAAAGCATATATCTTGCGGAAGGCTTGCTCAAAAGCGTTTCTGCATGGTACAGATTACAACTGTCAGCTATTGGAATCTACACTTCTGCAATGTTGAGTAAAAGATGTTTAAAGAATCCCTGCTGAGGTGCAGGACAACCAACCGGACTCGTAAAAATACAAGTAGTTCAAATCAACTTTGCCTTTGGGTGAAAGAAACAAAGAGCACGCGTTTTCTTTGCATTGAACAGTTGATCGTAAAAAAGTGCTCTCATTTCAGGAAAAGTATGAAGACCAGTATGATCAAGTCTATCTCCACTCACTTCAAACTTACAAAAATGGGCATTGAAATCCAGCTTCTCACTTCAATGCCTGAAGCAATTTCAAAGCATTCTCATTCTCCAGTATGGGGAGTTATTAAGGTAGATAATAATTGCTCAAAAAACCTCTTCCCATGAGTTATAGCACAAGGCTCCCTTAAGAAGGCATGAAAATAAAAAAGAATAGAAACAGAAAGGAGGCCAGTATCAATTTTCCATATATCAGCAAAGGCATTATATCTCGACAGACATATATAGTACTTAAGCTAACATGACATACCTGCAGCCTCCTCCATTCAAGATGTCACACATAGACCAAAATGTGAGGACGTCATTGCTTCCACTAACTCCACCATCCATGTCTAAACGTGCCCAAAAGTACATTACATCTCCTTTTTCCTCCCCTTGTACTGACTCTTCCAATACCTTCTCCGCTTTTGGGGATAATGAAACCTGGCAAAGAAATGATGCTCGATTTGTCATACAGTAACCAAAAAAAAAAAATGTTGTTAGAAATTTGAAGAGATCCAATGGTGCAGATACCGAGAGCTAAATCAATTTTTGCAACAAATCTGCTTTCATGTGGCTTCATGGATTCAAGGAACCTAAGTTACTAAAAATTTTATCACTAATAATACTACATTCCTGCAACATAAATGAATACCTTCCTACCGGCAGTTCGCCATGATTGGAACCCAATCCAAGGTCTGCTGTGAATGTTATCTACCCTGTTTGCAATAGAAAACATTCCTCCTATCTCACATAGAATATCCCGATAATAAGTGTTATTCAGAAGATGAAGCCGGTTGACTGCATCTACATCATCGGATCTCAATCTCCTTGCTTTTGTTGACTGCCATGCAAAGTTGAGGATGAGTAAATGGCAAAACAGTGTTATGCATAAGAACAATCAACCATGCAAGAACCAGGAGAAATCTGCCAAATGATACTATAAAACTGTGTGTGCGCCATGGACCATTATTATTTACCATAGTAAGTCGCCTACTCGTGCCAAGAGAAAAGGTTCACCATTTAACCTTTAGAAAATGCTCATCATTCACTATTTCAGCTTCTCGACTTAAACCAAGTATCAAACTGTACACTAACATCTCGAAATGTTTCCGCAGTACATGCTGATCCCTCTTTTCAGACATGTTGGTTAATAGAAATTTAATCTTTCAGTTTGGTCAACAACACCCAACATTAAAACTATGCCCTTTCCACTGGGTAGAGTTGGCCGCATAAATCCTTTTACACCATTGCACTGGCTTATTTGTTAAAGGAATTAAAAGTGCACATTCACCAGGCAATGTCAGTGCAACGTAACCAAGACGGTGTCCTATGTAATTCTTAAATCATCAAATATGGAAGAAAGAATGCTAATGCTCCGTGAGCCCAATCAATTATATGAAGATTCACATTGTTCACAGAACATATTGAATTAAGAAGTTGGATGATAAAAAAATAGAAGTGACTCAAGAAACTTACAAGACTTAAACCCCGGTACAAAGAACCATGATGAAGAAATGACCAAGCTCCTGCCCCTCCGTATATCTCATAAATGCATACTGGCTGTCCTGTCCTTTCCAGTTCTCCCTCATCCCTTTCATTTGTTTCAAAACTGAGCTTCTCAGATTTCCGTGCATTGCGGTATATGTCATTCCATGAGCCAGGATCTCTCTCCATTCTTTCTTCAAGCTGAAAGTGGACATAGATAATTATGTTTTCAGATGCCTTTGTCTTTCATAAACAGCAGAAAATATTAAAATATTTAGTATGCAAATATAAAAGAGAACCTTTGATCGGAGAATCATGAAAGTGCCATATAAAATATTGCATACCTCTTCCTTTTCTACTTTATCAAACTCTTCAATTTGTTCTATTTCCTGCAGAACTGCCCAATCTTGTTCTGTTGGAAAATCTCCAATAGTATCAGTTTGATTCTCAGGGGTGTTTCTAAGACCCACAAGGTCAGTCGATTCTTCCTCTAGAGCATAAACCACACCAGCTTGTGTTGAATCCTCACGAGGCATGTCGACTGCATCCTGATTTATTTCACCCTCCAATAAATTCCAGTTCCATGACAACTCTTCAAGCTTAGCAACAGGACCAGGCAAAATGGTATCTGATGGAAAATCAAGTATATTCTCCAAAAGTTTCGCATATGTACTAATGCAATCTGATGCCATCACGTTCTTGGCAAGCAGTTTTCCAGAAGAAGCAACAGTGATGGCAAACTCAGAAAGTCTGCCATCTGCCATTAAAGTGGAGAATGCTCTCATCAAAGCATCAGGGTTATGCCGCGGAAAAAGTATCCCATGGACACCATCAACAACCTGTAATTTTATTAGGTCCTTCAGAAGATCAGCTTGAACCAGAGGAAAAACTATCCTCGTGATTAAGAGAAATGAAGACGAGGAATTTAAATAGGCATACATATTTTGTAATAACCGGGATGTCTGGGACAACAATGGGGATTCCAAATGTCATGCTTCGGACAAGTAATGGAGGGAAACCCTGCTCATCTTGAGAAGAACCATAAAGAACAATGTCTGCCATAGTCAATACACTATTAACATCGGCATTTATGCCAAAATGCCTCACCGAACCTGGAAGAAGTCCCAGACGAGAAGCAATCTCCTAAAAAAGCAGAGTAACTACATCAGAAACACCTAACTAAGCTCCTTACCTCTACTTCCTCCTTTGCTTTTTTCTTTATGCAGATAACAATACCATGCTAGAAATTGGGCAGACGGAATATGGCAAAATTGGCAGAAGTAGTCACAACAATCGCAAATGGTCAGCAGACGCAGAGAGCAACATTTTCTTGAAATAGAAGAAAATGTCACCCTTTATAGGGAAAAAGAAGTGTCCTTGTTTGTTACTTTCAAAATTTCTCTCAATAGCCCATCAGATTAACATGCTGTCTCCTATCAAATTATTCTCTTAAGAACATATAGAATTCTGAAATTTGCCATACATCTATGCCAAGAAACTGTTTGCATCTCTAAATTTTATCATCACTTCGAGCCACCATAAGACATGCAACTAACTGAAGAAACGTCAGGGAGGAAAAGTTTCGAGGGAAGCAGGGAGGAAAAGAAAGAAATTGTAGTCTTTTTCTAAACCATAAGCAGTAGAACAATGACCAATTAATTCTATTTTCAACTCATAGTTGTAACTCAGGTTTTCTGAAGACAAACCCAGGAGCATGATAAGCAACTTCTCTTCCACTCCAATGCATTTGCTTTCAGCATCTCTAAAACAAATGCTGCCACAGCATAAACATATTTAATTGGTCACATCAATTTCACCATAACGTTTTTGTTCATTTACTCATTCATGAAAAGGATAGGATATTTCTGAAAATTAGCTGCAATGTAAAGAAGATAACAAAATGAGCGGAAACAATCAGGTACCTGGAAGGCATTGTCACTGTCACCAGTTGCATTGCCACACAAGAAAACAAACTTATAAGACCCTCCATCATTTCTCCTTGCATACTTTACCAGCAAAGGTCCAATGGCATGCATTGCCACAGCATAATCCCATGATAGCTCGTTGTAGAATAAAGAACTTCCAATGACTAGAACTACCAAATCATCTTGATGGAATCCATTGAGTTCCCTCAGTTGATGCTTAAAATGGGTCTGGCTATACCTTTCTGCAGACCAGACATCAACTGGAGATCCAGGAATGACAAAGAAGTTCCCAGTGTCAAGCACACTATATAACATCTGATCCAGGAAGACATAATAAGCACTGCAGAAAAGGACTTCCTAGGTGGCCAAAAAGAAGTAAAAAAACACCACAAACAATAAGATTAGCAAGTTTACCGGAAGAGAGAAATCAGGAAACAAGATGACATCAGCTCTGCTGAAAGTGTTTCTCCACAGAGTGACAAGATGCTTCCAGTCCATTTCCTCATAAAATGGAAGGCGTTTTGCAAGGACATCATCTTGAATTACCCATATAAGAGGCACTGAAGAAAAAGGCTCCTGCATAAGGCTGCAGAAATATGAAACTCACTAAATAAAGTAACTGATACAAAAGCAATTGCAAATATGAATCTGCTTGGTGTGAGCATCTGAGCCAACGACAGCCCCTTCCCCACCCCCCAACCCTGTACCTGCATAAAAAACCTCACATGCACATGCACAGGCACACGAGCGCGCAGACAGAGCGAGCATCTAGCACTTAATTTGACTATCGGCTGGAATATTACGTCTCCAGTTTTTATGATGAGAGGGAGAAATTCGGGCCAAACTAGATAATCTGCTTTTCGTAGAGTCACAAATTCCATCTTCTCTATCATCTCATTAAAATTCCAATAATGTTAATTTCAAACTAATAAATGTCCATGATCAGAACTCAGAAACACCGAAACACACCTAATCCACTCGTTAGTGGGCTAGATCATTTATTATTGTAATTTGAACACAGTGTGGTCTGTTAAATAACAATTTATTGCAGAAGTTTAACATAATATGGATGCAAGCCAAACCATGAGTAAGCAAGAAACATCTGCTTTGCAGAATTACCTGATGTTCTTAACAGCTAAAGGACTCTATTCGACTCCCCATGCACACAAATTTTTTTTTGGTTCTTGCTACTGATTACCGACTTGTTGAGTACGGCTTGGTTCTGCTCATGTTCTGAGATTCAATTATAGAGCTCTATTTGCACAAGAGAGAGCGTTAAGATACATATGCGACATGCACCATAAGCTAGTTGATTCATCAACTTAAGCTTTTTGAAGAAATAACTGCTATTCATCCACTCCAAAGCAGCCCTTTTTCTTTACTCCAAGGAATGAAACTTCACTTTTGCTACTACAAAAGTAACCTTCCACTTCTTCCTCTCTTTTTTTCAATTTTTAGTTTTGCTATGCTAAGTCCGAGTCTATAGTATTTTGAAAATGCTAAAAGCACGCTTCAACTTTATAAGCATCCTTATGGGTTAATTTTTTTAATAAATTGGACATTGTTGAAAATTACCAGGATCCCTGCAACTTTAAGTCTAGATTAGCCATGTAACGTCAGAGTTGATGAGGAAAGAGAACTTAACAAGATAAACTTGATTCATTATTACTAGACCTCTGTTAGATTCCTTGACTTTTTTTAATCACAAAGATTCATGAAGATAGCCAAGGAAAGTTGTCAAATAACACTTAGTCATCGTCAATATTATTGACATCTAATAGGAAATTGGCATGCATAAGATCCTTCATTCAGAAGTGATCATTAAACAGCAACACTACTAATGTCTTTACTTCAACAATAAGCAGAGCACCATATCCATGCCCAAAAAGATCCTGAAATCTGATTTCCCAGGTAATGCACCGAGTGTGAAAGTTAAGCATGTAACACCATACGAACAAACATAAGCATGCACAGAAATCAAAACAAAACTTTGAACAAGGGAAGAAGAGAAAGAAACCTTGAAACGGTCTCTTTTGCTTCAATAGAATCAACAATAATACCTTCATAGCTGTAAAGAGTAAGCAGGAATTTAACTATTAGTAATTAGTAAGAAAAACTGTAGAATCCCATCATTCAACTAATGCCAACAAAAAGCCAAATATAACATCATACATTGACCAATCAATATGGCCAAATTGCTCGGGACCCAGAACTGAAATCTGACTGGCTACATCCTTCCAGACAGGAAGGGCTTCACCATTCTCTACCGCATGTATCTGCAGAAAAGTTATCAGGGAGGTGCATTAGATCATTGGAGAGTTTAATAATTGAAAAGTGAAAACTCTGAAAAGGAACATGCCATGACCATCATTCTGTCATTTCTACAGTGTTGCCAAATTTATGTTCACTGGCTGGCAATTCTGGGTGACATCACGTGCAAAGCCAGAAAGTTGAAGCAACATTTGCTTCTACAAATATTAAAACATAACAAGATCCAAATATAAGTTTACCTGAAATGTGTAACCTAATTTCTTTAGATTGTTCACGACGGAAAAGAGCATCAAGAAGTGTGGATCCTTCCTCATATTCCCCAAAACCTGAAATTCCCAAAGCACCCAATAAGTATGTTGAGTTTGCTAAAAAATCACATGCATACACAAATGAACTGGTGCAGATGATGGCACAAAAAGATTACACTATCCCTAAACGTAAAGCAATATTGAGAACTAGCGGAAATATAATCACCAATTCATCTGATCACCATCATCACATTCGTGGCACAACCATTGAGAAGGATATAGCTGGTCATTCATTCTTTTAAACCGACCATCACATCGCCATCTCGTCTTAATTTGTACTGAGTATTTTCTGAAGGCACAAGGCATGAGTGTAAATGGCACTGCCATCAGGGCAGGCACTTGATTCCAGGTAGCTTCATACAGCTAACAATGAAATTATCAAATCCCAATTGGATGAGATAGAAGAGCCGCTTTGAATTCATAGCTTATTCGCGCCAATGCAGGACACGACACGGCAGACGTTATTACTCGAACCACCAGCAAACTTTGAATGTGGCAGAAGTTAATCAATGGAGAACATATGGTCATATAACGAGTGAAAATCTCCAAGCGCATGAGATGCCCAGTGTGAATGAGTGAAAGTAGGCGATCCTATCATCTTAAAGATTTAATACACTTCCAATAAGCGCCAATTTAAACTACATTGCCGTAAAAATATTATGAATATATCAATTTAAGGAAAAAAGGACGGATGGAAAGGAACCGAGATCAGATCAAAAACAAAACTTCCCCATGCTGGCACAAGTCAGTTCAACTCTAGAAGCAAATGATATTGCGAAAAAAATGGATAAGCACTCTCACAAGAGCAAGCCTCGGCGGCCGAACGCCAATCCTCCTCTCCAATCGCGCCCGATCCAATCCCCCTTCCTCCGCAAGCCGCCGCGACGGCACGAACTTCAGCGTGCTGCCGAACTTCAGCCCATCCCTCAGCGACCTCCCCCGGTCGCTCCCTTGCTTGAACACCGACGTGATGGAGCTCTGCAACACCATCGACGCCGCCGCGAATACGAGAACGGCGAACAGTATCGCCAAGTAGAGCAGCGACTTGCCCCTGAAGGGGAAGAGCCAGAAGAGCCCCTTGCGATTGAACCTGCCGTGATGGGCTCGGCCGGCCCGGAACAGCTGGCGATCGGAGGGCAAGCTCTTGGAGCGATCTCGGGAGGGGTGATCGGAACCCGGGCTAGGGTTCGAGTTCCGCTTGAAAGGGAATCTGTCGCGGATCGAGTGGAATGCGGTGGTGGCGCCGGCGTCGTCCATTGTGACCGGAGATCAGGTCCGCGTCGTTCATAAGAGAGGTTGGTTTCCTCGGGGGAAAGTGAGAGGAAAGGGCGGAGGATTTTTCACGACGGAGGAGAATGGAGAGACAGTGGCGTCGCCATTGAAGGAGGAAGGATGTTCGATGTGGTCGATTCGGATCAGTCACGTCGACTCGACGACGTGAATGGAGCGAAGAAGAGAGCTGATTTTTTTTTAAAGGAAAAAACCACCAAAGACTCTAAAAATTTATAGTTTATGACACATTTATCTTTAAATTTTTTTTATGACATAAAAAACTTTAAATTTATACAGTGTGACAAATTTACCCCAAACTTCATTTTTTTTACACCAAAAACCTCAAACTTTTATCCATGTGATATATTTATCCCAAAAAATTTCCAACCCAGAAGGATTTTTCGTCTTTTACCTTCTTATTTAAAAGAATATTCAAAAATATTTAAAAAAACAAAAAAAAGTGGGGGCAAGGACAACAAGCCCTTACCGCCACCGGCATATCGCCGGAGAGGGCCGGCGACCCTCGCCAACCGCGAGCGAGCCTCGCCCAACGCTGGGCGGAGGCCGCGCTTGACCCTCACCCATGGCTGGGCAAAGGTTGTCAGGCCCTCGCCAAGGCCCCAGCGACCGAGCCAGCGGTGGCAAGGGCCTACTGCTCATGTTCTGATTTTTTTTTACTATTTTTAAATCTTTTAAATATTTTATTTAATAAAAAGTGAAAATAAAAAAAAATTAGGAGTAAATACGTTTTTTTACTTCAAGTGGGGTAAATGTGTTACACAATAATAAGTTTGGGATTTTTTATTTCAAATAAAAAAGTTTGGGGTAAATGTGTTACGTAGGTAAAGTTTAGGATTTTTGGTGACACAAAAAAAGTTTAAGGTAAATGTGTCATGAAAGGTAAAGTTTGAGATTTTTGGGGATTTTTCCTTTTTTTTAATACTTTCTTCTCTTTTCGATCTTTTTTTGTTAGATTTGTTCGGTTTCTTTTTTCTTTTTTCCTTGCCGACTTGCACTTGCAAATCGAGTGATTTTTGTTTAACGCTGAATTTTATGGGATAAGCGCCTAAAGTTTAAAATTGAGAAATAAACCTTTTAAAAAATGTGATCAAGTCCTTAAATTTGTCTAATTGATGTAATCAAGTCCCTTTGAGTCCATCTATTTTTTTTAAACTCCATCCAATTTAACTAATATAAATTTTGATTTTTGATTTTTGATTTTTGATTTTTGATTTTTGATTTTTGATTTTTGATTATACGTGGTGCTGGTACTTTTTTATTGCTTTTTAAAGTAAGTGGTGCTAATGTGGCAAGTTGTTCTTCCTTAATCCAATGTCTTCTTCCATTGAGCTCAAACGGTTTTGGTTGCCGTAAAGCTTCGAGCTCAAGCGATCATGACGGCAAGCGCCGACCTCAATCTCAAGCGGCCATGGTTGTTGGTCACTCAAACTTCGAACTTCAAGCCATGGCCATTGATCGCTCAAGCTCAAAGCTTGCTAGACCCGCCATGTCGAAGACTGTATACATAGTGTTGTTGCACGATCATGAAAGATTCTTTAGTATTCTCGACTGCAAAAAAGAACCTAAAAGAAATAATTCAGACGAAGAATAAAACCTTGGAAGATGGAAAAAGTGGAAAAGAATCGAAGACCCAATTCACTTTCTTCTTCTCTTTCAGGATCACCAACTAGTGTCTTCAAAATGTTGAATTTTCTCAATCAATATGAAATTGGATGAGCTTTGAACTTTTTTCAGATCAAGAAAGAAGACGAATTCTAGTCTTTTGCTTCATTTTTTCTTTTATTTTCTATGACAAGGGATGGAGGTATAAAGCAAGTGAAAATGCCAGTGATCTTGTTATTAAAGCTTTACAAGATGAGGTGTTGGTCGAATAAGAAAACCCAACTCCAATTGGCACTTCCAAGTACATATGTTCACCTTTTGCATTTCAAGAGCTAGATAGCACCTCGGAAGGGGAAAAAAAAAAAACCGAGAAAGATGTTCATCTTCGAGGCCAGATCGGGCCACGGCCGCGAGCTTCGAGCTCGAGCAGCCATCGGCCTTGGCCACTCCAGATCGAGGTCAAAGCTAGCTGTCATGGCTGTTTGAGTTTGAAGCTCGCGATCGCCATGGCTGTTTGAACTCAAAGGAAGAAGAAAGAGAGATTGGACAGGGAAGAGGAAGATGCTACATCAACGCCTCTTTCTTAAAAACAAAAAATACCACATCAGTGCTACGTATAATAAATAAATAAAAAAAGAGACACAGTAGCATTTTCTATTATCCAAATTGGATGAAATTAATGGAGGAACTTGATTGCATTATTTTAACAGGTTTTCAAACTTGATTGTACTTTTTTTTTTAAATTTTAGGACTCAATTACATTATAAGGACAAGTTTTAGGACTTTTAGAGTACTTATCCAATTTTTTATTTTAATTTTAAAAAGTTAGATTTTTGAACTCAGATTTCAATATAAGATGGAGAATTAAATTCAGAAATAAGGACGAGTTTTTTTGCATAATGTCCTTTAAATTATAGTAATTGTTGTTTCGACGGAAAACTTAAAGTAATGTCCTTTAAATTAAAATGCATCGTTTATCTCACTCGGCGACAATGAGACCCCTCCTCGCAATTAAATGCTGGAGGAATTAAAATGATGTGATGAACCTTATTCCTGATTACAACTTTATATCATATATAAAATACATCATGATTAGATAACAGATATTTGAAATATACAAATTGCGACACGTAAAATATCTCACATATCTTTGAGCATTAACCAAAATGCGAGCCGAAATAAGAGCAGATGGTTCGGACTTATTTACACGCTCGATGGTTGCCAAATTCCCTAAAAAACCCCAAACGTTAAGTTTAGAGTGGGTTTGGTTCAACTTTACAAATGCTGAAAGCTCAATACTAACCCCTTCAACATTTGGCTTTCAGCATTCCTAATGCCAGAATTTGACCAAAAGCTGTTTGTCAAACATCCAAGCATTTCCTCGAGAAACTTTAGATGCGGAAAGCTTCTTCAGAATACTGAACCAAACCCAGCCTTAGTCCCTATTCTAGTCCGAACTTATTTTGTCTAAGAAAAAATCCAAAACTTTAAGTCTAGTCTCAAATCTACCCTGAATTTTGTTTTGTCTAAAGAATAACAATCAACTTTCAATCTATTTTCAAATCTTACCCTGTGGTCTAATTCCAACTTAATGTAGCATTTCTACATCGATAACAAATCCATATCAACGACGTAACACAAAAAATATCTCTAAAATGAAACCGTTCTAGAATTCGAAAATTAGGAACAACTAATTGCAATTTTTGGACAAGCGGTTCATGTAGGTGGATTTTAGAATTTGTGATTTTTCTCTTAGATAAAAAAAAAAAATTAGGGTAGATTTAGGACCAAATCTAAAGTTTAGGGTTTTTTCTGAGACAAAAAATAGTTCGGGATAGATTTGGAACTGAATCTAAAGTTTAAGGTTTTTTCTAAGATAAAAAAAAATTGGGGCAGATTTGAGATTAGGTCTAAAGTTTGGAGTTTTTTCTGAGATAAAAAAAAAGGTTTGGGCTAGAATTGAGACTAAACCTAAAGTTTGGGATTATTTATGAAATTAGGCCGATTGAAAAATGAAAGTCATGTCATGTGTCATTTTATATTTCAAGTTAATCTTTATGGGTTTTATAAGGATTGTAATAAAAATTATATGCACCAATCTATAGATCTAGTACCATTTGATTTGGCCATTTTGTATTTCAAGTTGCAGCCGGCCTTCCAATCTATCCAATTAGAAGGAACTCATAACAAGTCAAAAGGATGATTGAATTCTGACAACAACAAAAAAGATGATTTGAGTTTATTGCAAAACTATGATTGACATCTCTCTCGACCCATCTATCCAATTAGTGGTTGATGAACTTTTTCTTCCAAATTTACCCTTTCTAATATTTTTGTGTTTCTTACTCTCGTTTTGTGCTGTCCACTCTTCCCACTTGGGAAGGGGGAAGTGAGGGATTTGAATTCCTACCTTCGAGAGGTTGGAGTGGGGACGTGTGAGAAGAAAGCAAAGTTTCACTATCCACGCACACACATAACACACACGGTGGCTTGTATAATAGAATTTTGATAGAATAGAATCAGACAAAAAAAAAACATCTATCTCGACCAAATGCACTCACCGATAATTGACAAGGGATAGCCATCGAGATATGGGCTCGCATGATCTAGGCCCCTGCGATCCTCAGTGTCACATCACTTAGGCAACTTGCCTCGTCGGGCCTCTTCAGCCATTCGTTTCTCTTCGACTCCAATTGATTCCACTAGGTTTGCTGATTTGATCTTCTCCATTTTTCGATGGCCATGTCCTCGGTTTTCCCTTCTTCATTTTCACTTCAATAAATATAATGGGAAATTTTAAATAAGAGCCTGAAGTGCTATTATTTTTTCAAATAAGGGCCTGAAGTGCCATCATTTTCTCAAATAAGGACTTGGAGCTAACATAGTTTTAAATAAGGACTTAAAGTGTTATTGTTTTCTTAAATAAAAGCTTAAAGTGAATTGTGTTTCATGTAAGAGCCTTACGTGACATTTTAGTCTTATAAAATGGCTTGACCTCAAGAGCATTTTTCATCATTCACTTTTTTCCCTTTTTACCTTTTATAATTTTTATTTAAATTAAATGTAAAAAATAAGCTAAAAAAATGGGAAACTAGCAGTTGAGGGCGGCGATGGTGGGGCGGCGGCGGCAAGGGCTTGTAGCTCTTGGCCGTTGGTTTCCCACCTTTTTTTTAATAAAAAAATTTAGCTTATTTTTCACATTTTATTAAAATAAAATTTATATTAAAAATCGATTTGGATTAAGACAATGTCTTTTTAGCCGCTATCACCATATAGGATAGATAAAACAAAAAGCCATGTCATCATTTTTCGTTAGTCTAATTGAATAGAGTTAACGAAAGGACTCAGTTGCGCCAATTTCACGAGTTTTAGAACTTAATTGTACTTTTAACATGTTTTAGGATTCAATTATATTTTCGTGACAAATTTTACAATTTCTAGTGTACATCATTTTTTCTTTTTCTACCTTTTGGTCGGTGGGGCGGCGGCAAAGGTTGGCGACCTTGCCCGCCCAACTAGCGATGGGGGCGACCAACAAGGAGAAAAAGTAAAAAAGAACGAAAAAAAGGAAAAAGGAAGAAATTAAAAAAGTGAAATGATGAAAATGCTCTTAAGGTTTGGCCATTTTTTGAGATTGACAGGGTCACTTCAGGCATTTATTTGAAAGAAAGTCCACTTCAAACCGTTATTTGAAAAAATGAGAGCACTTTAACTGGGTTTGGTTCAGCATTTCCAATGAGCTTTCGGCCTCCAAAACTTCATGAGGAAATACTGAGACATTTGATAAGCAGCTTTCGGCCAAATTCTAGTCTTGGGAATGTTGAAAGCCCAATACTAAAGGGACTAGCATGATCCATCCCTTTTTTGAAAAAAAGTCAATTTCATGCTTTTATTTGGAATTTTCCCAAAAATTGTGAAGATCACATCCGAATTGTTGAAAATTAAGACTTTCTCCTTCTCCTTCTTTTTTTTTTTTTTTTGTGGGGGGCGTTATCAGCAACTTCTGTACTCTTCGGCCATCTCGCAAGCATTTCAAAGAGCCCAAAATTCAAATCTCCATCTTCCCTCTCTCTCTCTCTCTCTCTCTCTCTCTGGGCGACGACAATGGAGTCACTCTCTCTGAAGCTCCACATCGCCAAAGGCCCTCGCGAGGGAGAAACCCTAGAATACCCCCCCGGATCGACGGTCCGCATCGGCCGGGTCGTCCGCGGCAACAACCTCACCGTCAAGGACGCCGGGATCTCCTCCAAGCACCTCTCCATCGAGTCCCGGCCCGACGGCCCCTCCGGCAACAGCTGGATCCTCACCGACCTCGGGTCCTCCAACGGCACCATCGTGAACGAGTCCACCAAGCTCGTTTCCGACGAGCCCCACGTGCTCCGCGACGGCGATTCGATCAAAATTGGTGAGTACACCGCCTTTCTCGTAAAGATAGAGGGATGCGGCGGAGCTGATGAGTCGAGACTGCGTCGGAACCCTAGGCGAAGAGCCAACGAGAGGAACTTGGAGAAGGAGGCCGCTGGAACGGTCGTGGAGAATCGAGCAGGGAGTGTTAGGGCTCCGAAGGCGAGGGGAGGGAAAACTGAATTGCCAGAAGCTGGGGGTGGTGCGGCAGCTCGGTTTGTGAAGAGTGAATTGGTGGAGGCAAGTGCAGCGCGAGGGTTTGAGAGTGAGGCGTGTGGCGTGGGATTGCGAAATGCGGGTACAGCAAGGGAGAATTCGGGGATCTCACGAGTGAGTCCAAGGAGGACTAGGAGGAGAAAGAAGGAAGAAGAGATTTTGGTTGCTGGTGCCGTAGTTGAGAAGAGTCTGGAGGATGGGGGGTTGGAATTCGGAGAAACGAAAAAGGATGAAGGTAAAGAGAGGAATGCGAGATCGAGAAGGACGAGGCAAGCCAAGGGAAGGAATCGAATCGGTGATTCAGAGAGAGTCGAGAGGTTGGATCCCGTGGAAGAGGCACGAGATGATGTCGTGGGAAATAAAGAGAACGCACGTCTGCTGAATACAGAGTTAGTCCATGGAAATGATGAAAGGGAAGTGTTCTTGGATCGGAGTCCAGACATTGAAGAGGTGGGTAAGGATGAAGTTTTGGGGGAGAGTAAGAAGTCGACCCTGGCAGAGCGAGTTTCTGGTGAGGACGGTTGTGGTGTAATGAGTATAAAGGTTGAGATTGAAGATGACAGTGGTCTTGAGGCTGGGGCTGGTAATGAGGTAAGAAGTGGGATTGGGTTTGGTTTGAAAGAGACTGCGGGGAAGAGCAGCCAGTTCCCAGATTTCTCGAAGATGACTCTCAGGGAATGGTTTGATTATATGGAGGTTTATTTGCCGAAACAGATTACTGATGAGACAGAGAAGCTGATTGCAGAGATGAGGATGAAAGCTCAACGCGTGAGGGAGTATGTTGCTGAGCAGAAGAAGCAGAAGGGAAAAGCTGTTTTATAGACAGCGGAACTTTCAAAGTAGCATGCCAAATAACATCCCAGTCGGTCCTTTCCTTTCAGCTGAAGATTACTTGGGAGACTGGGGAATTGTGCTATGTTAAGCTAACTGGAGACTGCAAGTGGATTAGCAGGAGAATTCTTATGCTGGTTTTGCAATATGTGATAGCAGCAACCCGGAAGACTTGCAAAATGTCTCCAAAGCCGTGTCTTATGAGTGCTACTTGCGTCGGTGACTGGGCAACTGTAGCAGGAGTAGACAAGATGAGATGCAAGGAGGAAGGAGAGAGGAGGAAAGAAGAACATACACGGTTGTTCTCAGTATTGCACCAATTTCCTCAGACGTCTCTGAAGAGACGAAATTTGTGCTGCTTCTGATAAAACTAAAAGCGGCTAAGAGGAGGCATTGTGGCTGGTTAGGCACGACAGAAGCTTGGAAAATACAAGTACGAATGGTTTCAGTCTACATTTGATAAGCAACTGAAGAGAGAAGAGAATGTATTAATGTTTGAATATATTTCTACCTTGCATCCAACTTACTTGAACCGTTGGATGCAAGCTTCAAGATTATGATGAATCTTGTACTCGTCTCCACTGCATCTAGATCAATGTGGAAGAACTTGCATGCCCATCTATGCCATGAAAGTAGGAACAGGGATAGCTCATGGACTTCATGGGCAAGATACGCCACAAGGCGAAGTTCAGTGAATGGCCCATTTTGTCTGAGAAAAAACAGAGGGGTAGCATAATGCAGGTTCCGCTTCCACTTGGGAACTCATTTCAGTCGAGCTCAAATTGAACCGAATCTTTTTTAAATCAGGCAAGGGTGGCCTTTACGAAATCCATGGAGGACAGTAACTGGAATGGGTGTGTGGTGGAAACGGGACGACCTGCACGTCTGATTTTTTGTATAGCAAAAGATGTAAAACTTGCGCATGTGACTGCTTGTATTCATAAATGTGCTCAACTAAGTACATAAGCGCGTCTAATTGTACACAGGTTGTAAGCATGATCTTATTTCATCGGCTAAGGCTAAAATTACTCTTTTGTCACGGACAATGAAAGTTCCTTATTTTTTCACTATGTCCCTGCAAAAAGATGAATTATTTTCATGTAATAGCTTCTAGAAATAATGAACTTGCTTCTTCCCAGCGGAGAACTCTTGTTTCTTTCTTTCTTAAGGGTCAGGGGCCGTGGAGTTCACTTGCTGGCTACTTTTTACTCTTCATCTGGGTAAGCTTCAAGAAATTTTCGAATTTGCAGACGTTCATCTTTTGTAAGATCAGGATCATCGGCAGTCAGCCTATTTCGCAGTGCTGCACTGGCACTGCTACGATCATCACCAAGAACCTGCATGAAAGAATTAACACAAATCGATTAATCGTAAATGTGTTGAAGCTCCTACAGAAAGTGTCCCATAGACAAAGGCAATAACATTTAAAAAATGAAAGAGACTAAGAAACAATAGAAATTTTTGCAATTGCTCATAATCCTCTGCATAATCTCAAAATTTCCAACAGACTGAGGAAGAGGTGGAATAAATAGTACTGAATTGCTCATGCTGCCAAAGATCGAATCATTATATAGGCATGAGCAGCAAGAGACAACAATACATTTCAGCTACTGACTGAACCTTACTTTAATATAGTTGTTCACATGGCCATCTTTGTTTGGAGAAGTAACAAGCTCACGTCCGTTGCACGTCCATATACCATCAACAATGTATTTGTACTCGTAGTCTCCTTCCTGTTACTCGGAAGAGTCAATGTTAATGCCATTATTCAATGTGCAACTCAACAGATCTTTTCCACCACGAAATGAAAAACTATGGTCTTTCAGAGTCGACAAAAAATTGATTAGCATTTCTTTTTCTTTTTTTTTGGTCAAGGATTAGCATTTCTAAAGTGGAGTTAATTGGTGCTAAAGTTATACGAAAAATAAAGCAACTGAGTAACAGGAATAGATAAAGTGAACTCAAAGTGCAGGACTACTACGAGCCAGGAACATTGTCTGATTAAACTTACTGGCAGCTCTCTCGTGAGTTTCCACAGTCCTTGTTCCTCATCAAATTGCAAAGGAAGTCTCTGAAAAAGCATAAAAAAAAAAACAGGATTGATCTACTTAGAAGGAAAATGTTAATTTTCTGGAACATGCTAGTTTCCAGTACTATCAGATAAGCATTTTCCAATAATAAAAAAAAGGGCACGGAATATGGAATAATGTAGATAAATGGTACAAAAATTCTGGATTCCGAGATACCCTACCAATATCCAGTACATGAACCAGAACAATACTGTAAGGGTGTTAATAACCAGTGGTTTCACAATGTTAATTCCAAAAACTACATTCATGTGGCCAGTTGATGCCTTGGCAAAGTGAACTAAATTCTTGAACTGCAAAATTTTTCACTAGATCAAGGAAGTGAAACCTGGCCCCATCCAATATCAAGTCCAGAAACTTCCACGGTGGAAGAGTTGCCATCTTGCCATGTCAGGCTGATTGGCTTCTTTTTAAAGCCTGTAAGCTTTAATCAAGAAAACAGGTAATGAGTTGAATTTGTGATGAGTAACAACAGTCTATTAACAAGAATTGCGTGAAAAATGATCTTGTCATGGAGATTCTCCTTTTGCAAAGAAAGTGATATGTGCATGATTAACAGAGACGTGAGATTTCAATTATCCATATTTAATTAAATGTTAACAATTTGTAGGCTATGACGGAGATCCGCTTGTTAATTCCAAGAGCCATCTGTGTCAATTTCTTTTTAAAACCCATAAGTAGAAAGGCGACTGTTAATGTCAGCACTAAGTTCCAGTGGCTGAAACCGACACACTTAAAACTTTGGACTAAAAATTATCTGCAATTATAACCTGAAAGAAAAGATGTGGCTGCACCAAGAAAAAAGCAAGAACTTTAAAACTAGCATGTATTAACAAAGCATAAGACAACTTCTTTAGTTCCAATGAAAAATAGTGCCATTTGGTTCTTGAGAAGAACAAGTGAAATTAGTCTCGTTTGTTTTACTTCTCAAAACCAAGTTGACCCCCTATAAAATTTCAACATGCATCATCAACATATAGGACGGAAGAATGTGAACGCTGAAACACTTCATAAAATATAGAGAAAACAAAACTCACAACATCCGCAGTAGCACTTTTTATGGCATACAGCTTGGGAAAGCATGAACGTTTGCTCTGCAAGATAAAAATAACTCTAAGACTCTAAGATTAAGGGTGAATTTGAGAAAAACTGTCCATGCCATATTACACTCTCCTTTTGGTTGAAAGACAGATAAAACAAAACAAAGTTCAAAGTAAAATATGCTCATAACTGCCACCAAAGTCCCAAAATATCCAAGTTTCAGAACTTCCTTGCTCGGAAGATCAAATGCTACAATCTCATCAATGCAATGGTGTGCAGCAAGTTAAAAGCTAAATGTTACATCATAGATTTAAGTATGGGCAAGATGTCCAAAAGAAGGGACCTAACATATATTTGACATAAAAAAAGTAGAGAAGAGTCAGACATGAAGGTAACATAGAGGCATAAGCTTTCTTGTGGTCATCATTAAATAAATTTTAGAGACATCTAGCAAAGCCTGTATCTAGTGCAAAAAGCATTCTCGTTTATCACACTGTACAACAGCAATCTCGCAGTCTTCCACTGGATTTTTATTGATCGAGTGAGATACCAGCAAACAATATGTAAGTATAACGAGCATACAAAGTACGAAATTTCAAGTCGTGAGTGTGTCACGCAAGGAGCAAGTTGGTTTGCTGGTATCCTCTCATAGTTTAAAACACAATTAACTTTCCCTGTAGCAGATATAGAGCTAGACGGTATGAAGTATAACGAGCACACAAAGTATGAAATTTCAAGTCATAAGTGTCACACAAGGAGCAAGTCGACACTAGTATCTGAATAACTGTTACCTGTAATAATCTGTTAGCTTCACCGAGCTTATATCCCTGAACCCAGAACATGTATGCTAACTGAAAAACATTAATAAAGCAAGGGTTATATTAGTTGAACATATTGAAATAGATGAACTGTTGAAATCATCAAGTTCTCTTCGCTTGCAAGAAGAATCCAAACAACTGATAATCTATAAAAAGGATGGCACAATGTGCAGTTAGTCAATCCATGAGGTTCAATCTAGATCTGACCGATGAGAGAGTGGTCAATGAGAGAAAGACATGACAGACAAACAACCAGTGGATAAATTTGTTGAAGAAAGAAACTGGACATCAGGCATACCGCCACAGCAGGAGCCCTTCCGAGTCCAGCTGTACAATGTATATATGTGACTCCACCATTCCGGTTTATGGCCTTGTAAAGTTTGCTGACTACTGCTGGGAGCCGCATCCGCAAATCAAATGCATCAAAATCTCTGCTAAAATCAAATTGAACTGCTATATGAATCACTAGTTGTATGTTATTCACATAATGCACATAAAGTATAACTAGCAGAGAACAAGGTATTTCCAAAAGCAATTTTACAGTTATCTCTAAAATGGTGTTAAAACAGCAGCATGTGATAATGAAGGTTTCCTCCACTGTCGTTCTCACATCAAATCTTGAGAATGTGTAGCTAACGCAAGTAGCCATGCGCTAAGAGCACAAAGCAAACTATTCTTTTGACTTTCACCTTTAAAAAGAAAAAGAAAATGCAGATACGTGGGATAAGCTTAGAGCCCAAAGTGAGCAGTCCATGGATTGAAGAACAAGCCAATGCCATTTTGTAGCCAGAGACTTTGGCAAGCCAATGGACTCTCATGCTTCTTGGAGAATCACTTTCATATATCAGAAGCAGCAATCTTTCTAGACAAACCTTATCTGAGCCCGCAAGTGTTGAATGTCATTATACATTCCAGCATAGTCTCGGATTGCTTTAATATCAACCCCAAAGTATCTGGAGATAGTAGTAAGGGAACCAAATGGGCTTATTCCAAAATAATACATTGTCGTCGTCACACCATTACAATTTAAATGATTAATTCAAGACAAAACTCCACAAACAAAATTTCCGAGGATACTCCAAATCCGGGTCTTGCTGTAAGCAGAAAATGGTCTTCACTCCAATAGCACGAAGCTTGTTGACGTCTTTTGGAGTCTGGAATAGCTTCAAATCTTAGTATACTAAGTGGAAGAAAACTGTCTAAATCAGAGTGAGCGAAACTTAGATGGTACTCATGATGGACATCAGAATTACCTGCAGGCACGAACCCACAATCAAGTCCGGTCGGATGAAATTGTAGTTCATTCCTAGTTCATGCCTATAAGTCAAAACTGTATTAGAAAGAAATCATTAGTCGCAAGTTTAGATGCTTGACAAATAAATCGAGAGTACCATTAACTAAGAAGGAGGTATTTTGAAAGGAAAGGAAACCACTGAACTAGCCATCTGAAAGTGAAGTCCACCTTGTTGGAGGACAAGAGGATGGTGTATGTGAGTAGTCTGCCTATGTTACTAGCAGAAAAGTCCCACAAGTCATATAGGCTCTTTGCAGGCAGTTCTAATCAAGCAGACTGAATCACACTTACCAGCACCCATTGCTTCTGTCATGGTGGTGCTGTATTCCTCCGACTTCTCCTCCTTCATTTCAGAGCCACTCATTTCCGCGCTGGACGTGGATCCTGACACCGCCTATACTAGAGCAAACGACATCACCGAGAAAGAGAGGAGCAGCTCCGCAACCACCGCGCGCAAAACAGAACAAGATCAAAGCAAACCATCTCAACCTCTTAAACGTACTCTTCAGCGCTTACCTTCAAAGCCAAGCTCTTCCGGCGATCGGCATCATCACCCGCCGCTCCCTGCATCGATTCAACTCATTCTCTCATCTTAACCATTCGAGATTCGGAACAGAGCAGCAAACCCGGATTGAGCCCACGACGAAGCTCCGGAAACTTTCCAAAGAAAAAAAAAAAACGAGCGAAGCGTAACGTACGGTGATCCTGAGGAAGCGCGGCGGCTTGAGCAGACGGTGGCATTTGAGTCCGCCGCGGCACGGCGAGGGGGACGAGCATCTGCAGATTTCATTAAGGCGGGTGAGAAAACTCCCAGAGGAGTCGAGGAAGGTGATCGCGAGATCGAGAGAGGGAGAGAGGATGAGCGAGAGAGACCTCGGAAGATTCTGGAGGCAGCTCATCGGATCAGCTCTTGAGAGAGGGAGAGGTTGGACTGTGCAACTGATATTTTCTGCAGACTGGTTTCGACAGGTACTGAGCAGGAAAGGAAGAGGAGCTGCACCTTTTTCCCGCAGATTCCCCGCAATGCCGATCCCGATTTCCTCAATTATTATTATTTTATTTTGTAACGTGCTTGATGTTTTACTATATGTCGGATTCATAGATATTTACGTGAGTGGACCACGTGTCCGCCAGGATTTTCACTATTTTTTATTTATTTTCGCTCTCTAGGTTGGTTGTTTTCCAATGGCCATTGCAGATATTTAAGAGGGAGGGAGAAGTTCAATCAACCATTAAGGTTGGACATGGAAGGACTTCCTTTCACTTCCTCCGAATGAACAATTGAGAATGCAAATGATACAGCGACAACAACAACAAAGAAGACAGATGATCCATGTCCAATGCCCGAGTCGTCCGTCGCCATGGTACTTTGCACGCGTCTATATTCTCATGATAGAGCAAAATCGTGGGGCAATACCGATACATGCCTTTAGTAGGCTGCCCGTGTCACGTTTCGGATCATCTCGTGGTAAAGTGTTTGGATTCGTATCGGGCAACTGATGGTTGTAGTCCCCCGAGAGTACTCGCCTTGTCATGGTATCTCCAAAATGCAGTCGGGGAAAAGAGAAAGCATGACGCCGTTTATTACTTGCAAAGGACAAAATCAAAATTCGTCGCTTACAAATAGTTCAATTAGTTCGACTTGGATGAGAATTTTACAAGAAAGCAACCACGTCAGTCCCGTGCCGCTTGTTCACGCCTAAATGGACATTTTGTTCCAAAAAAAGACCTATAAACAAACTGCCCGAGTGTAACGATAATCAAATGGAAATTTTCAGACCACTGGCTGCTGCTGCTGCTTCTGGAGGCTTGCAGCACGACACAACCGGCGGTTGCTCACATATCTAATGGCCCAAATTCACCCCACATATTTTGATCATCGGCAGACTTGGGATCTCCCAGAACACTGTCGATCTTAGGTCTTCCAGGTTGATCCTTCCCGAGTGGGAAGTTCCAGAACGAGTCGGAGTTTTCGTAGAAGATGTAGAACGCAACAAGAGATGCCAAGAACATACCCAAAAGTAGTAGATACACTTGCCATGCTGCACATGAAAGGGAAAAAAAAGGAGAGACTGGTTAGCTTTCAGTTTCCACTTGCCTGGGCTTTGCATACATCTATACCTCAATGAGTTGTGCGTAATTATGTACACAGTTGACAAACACAAGTTGAAAATGCCCCCATGTGTCTCAGGGAGAGAGAGAGAGAGAGAGACCTTTCCAATCAGCAGGAACACTTAACTTGGTCACTAGCACACCCCACTCATCAGAAGTAGTAAGCACAACCCTGAAAAAGTTCATCCCACCAACCAAATGAATTAAGACTGAATATATATACTTAGCTGTCAACGTTCCGGATATAAAACAAAAGGACGTGGATATGTATCATTCTGAATTTCATATTGCACTAGTATAACTAAAATCTGTTTTAAAAGTTATTACAATGTACGACATTCAACAATTAACTGAGTGGCATATCACTGAATATCTGCAAGCAAATACGAAGCTTGTTCGTAATTCTAAACAATAAGAAATATAGAGATGCAGCTGCTGACCTATCAAGCTTCAGTAACATATAATGCTCAATTACCCAATCCACCAAACAATTGCGTTGAGTCCTAACCTAGAGCATCTGTCCTTCTTACTCTGAGTAAAACATGCTCTCATCTCGAGTATTAAGAGAATTAATCTCTTCAGCAGAGAATAAAGAAAAACAAATGAAACTGGTAAGCATTCACTCCTACATCTTAAAGAGGGTTTAAGGAGCTTACCTTTCACTAGGACAGAATTCTAGTGATGTAAGGGAGGTTCCCAGGTGTAGCCTCTTGCTCCAATGGCTAACCTCCATTTTCTTCACTTCAACAACGCACATATCACCATCTTTGCTTCCCCTATAAATTCAGGAAGACATTTCACTAATTTCACTTTTTACAAAGAAGATTACGGGTCTACGCCTCATCACAAAATACTGGGATTCCGTAATTTGCCATGATCGCCACTAAACTTTACCAAAGCTTTCAAAACTATCACTCTTAAAGATGTCTCTGATCAAGTACCATCCACATTCTCAAGATACCACATGTCGCATGGTTGAATATTCATCCATAGTTCAGGTGTTGATGGGAACAAAAAGTAAATGCTGGTATCCAAGTGGCAATTAATTACATCTAAGTATCTAATGATGATGAACAAAAGTAGATGGTAAAAACTAAATGGTTGTATGTGTAATATAACTACATTTAACTAGGTCCACTGTATTTTATTCAAGAAATGTCCAAGTGACTTTCAATTTATGGTTTTTTGAAGGTGCATTAAGAATTCTTGGATGTTTAAATCAAGGTTCTGTATGGTACGATCCCATTGACACTGCCTTGAATGTTTGGTGACAATAAGTAGTCTGTGTGCAGTTAACATGGTTCCCGTAAATGGTGAGATCAAGTATTCAGCATTCATCAGGAGAAGCACACTAACCATCCGTCTTGTCTTACAAATTAGCTACACAAATAACCAAGTATTTGCGTGTGCTTGGCGAGCATATGCTCAAAAGTCTACACTCTTTGCTTCTCATCTCCCCTCAAACCACAAAAAGGGGAAAAAATAGAAAACACAAAAACAAGGCGCCACACATATCTATCAATGCAGCCAGGCAAAGGAAGATTCAAATTCCTTACTGAGCAAGATATTTTCCATCCAAACTGATGGACATTACAACAGCAGGCTTTCTGAGGAGTCGTTTGTGCCCAATCTTGTTCCATGTACTTATGTCCCAGACAGCAGTAACAGCTTTATCACCTGCTCAATGAACACGAAACCCAATAATGCAAGTACAGACAGAAGAAATTTACAATCACCTGCCATTACAAACTAGAGGAGAAAAAAAGGAATGTAATGTCCGCACGACCACCCTTCCCAGAATTGCTTTGACACCACTTAGTCATGGTATAACAACAACTGAGCCTTTAAGTGCCAAATGGCATCTGAGGACCAACCCTGGGAACAGCAGGATATTTGTCTAAGGGAAACAAACTAATGTACCTTTTTGGACAGTACAGAAAAGAAAGGGTTTAGTTCCATCCTTAGAGAACCGACACAGTTCAATCTTCTCTTCCTGTGCAAAAATATTTGACAGAATTAACAAAGGACCAACAGTGAAAATTAAAAACAAGGACCTTCAAATTAATAAATCATACAGGTCTGCGAGTCAAAGTAGTGCAAGGCAAACCATCTTCGGCCTTCCATATTCTAGCTGATCCATCAGTAGATGTTGAAGCCAAAAACTCTGAATCTAGACTGTCACGCAACAAAGGGAGAAGAGCATTCATATCATGGCAAGTAGGCAACTAATCCAACCACATTAAACTTCCAATTTCGTTTAGGCATACTGGCATGAATTAACTTTTCGCATTATATATAAAAGTTGCAGAACAAACCAAAGTGTCCACCTTGAAAACATGACCATTCAAGCAAATGAGCCAGGTTCTACCTAAAATCCAGGTCTCTGATGCTTTTGTGCGCTTTTGGTTCATCTAGAATAACGCGCAGACTTGGCCATTCCAGGATTCTTAGACGACCATCCTGCAGATGATAAAGTTAATGAAAAGATATCAAGCCCTAATGGGTAGATATGATATTCCACTATCCATACACATCAATATCATCGATCAAATTATCCAATGCTCACCACTCCACCAGTGGCAAATCTAGATCCATCAACGCTAAAGGCCATGCATTTTTGAGGACCAATCCCTCTAAGAGGAGGAAGCTCCTTGATCAACAGCTTCACATCTGATTCTTGAGCAGATAATTCAAACGATCTGCATGTCAAAGGATTAGTTGTATAACTTTAAAACAGTAAGCAGGTGAGTTAAACAAATGATACATTATAAGCATTTAGAAAGGTAGGCTAGTTGAGCCTTCTCTGACCTCAAAATCCAAAAGGGTTCCATTCAAAAAGAAAAAATAAAAAGTCGAGGTGTGTAATTGTGGGTGTCAAGACCTCTCCAGAAGCTCCTCTAACCAAATTGCAGGGCAGAGGAATTTGTATATCTGCTAAAATTTATAACGAGGTGATGCTCTATGCATAAGATGATATATTTAGACTTATTTAGTCTTCTTGGCACGCTACAACTGCACGTGCCCACACTGCAGAGGAAACATGGCAATCTTTTAAGGTATCCGGTGTATCTTATGTGGCTAACTGGTGCAATGATCAAGCAAGATATTTTCTCCCCATAAGCAAGGTGACGACCTTTTTAACAAGAAATTGATTATATTGATAGGTGAAACGGAGAGCAATGTACAAATCCTTGGCAAAACTTTCAAGACAAACATCTGAAGTGAGGAGAAAATTTGTGGTATCAAAGTTGACATATAGGGCTGAAATATCAACATTTATATAGTCTCTCGTATACCCAAAAGATGTCGGAGGGAACCAAAAAAATCTATTGTCAATCTCTAATGAATAGAAAAAAGACGCATCGAATTGCAAATTTAAATTGAACTGAACCTGCCACAAATTAACCCCACAAGTAGGCATATCAGATTTCAGAGAGGTCTCACTGTTGGACTGTCATAAAAATAAATGACTGAGAAAGCATTCCATCAGAGAAAACTCTAATATGATAAAGAATAAGACCAATTTGATCACCGTTTGTATGGTGGAGCAAAACCCGTACTTCCAATCCTAAGAAGGAAAGCAGATTCAGGGAAAAAACCGGCACTTGCACAGGGACAATCCATCTAGACAGTCAGTAAGGTTCCCAACTCCAAAACACACGCCACATTACTTCACAGGGAATCTTTTAAATAATTCATCCATTCCAATAATGGTTAATAACGAGGTTTCGTGCGATATTCAAGCATAAAACGAGCAAGCGAGGGAATTAAGCCGAACAAGATTCGAACTGTCACACGCGTTTCTAAAGGAAATGCTGGAGGGAATTAACAGTTCAAACGAGCATAAGCATGAGTTAAACACAACGAGAATTGAATCGCCTAGATATGCTTTTACAAGTTAAGATTAGTGCGACATTCGAGCGCCGGGTAGAGTGCCAAAAACGAACAGTGCTCCACAACTAAAAAATCGCGGGAAACTAGGAAAAAAAAGAATCACGACCGAGAATCTGCCATAACGAGACTCACAAGCAACTCCCAGAGCTCGCGAAGCACACGATATCCTCTCCGTTGGGGTGAACCGTGATCGCCAACGGATCGCCTTCAATTTCCTCGAGCACATGAGCAACCTAAAAGAAGCAGGACACAGGCATCGGCACACCCGTTTAGAAAGAAGAAAAAAAACACAATGAGGAACCGCGATCAAGAATGCGACTTTGGCGCCATCGGAAAAAGGGAGACGAACCAGCGGGGAAGCGGAGAGGGAAGTGGACTTGGGATCGAAGGCGAAGATCTCGAGCGAGGACGGCGAGGAGGAGGAGGAGCCGCGGCGCCGCGACTTCCCCAGCACCACGAGGTTCGCGTTCTCCGGGCGGCGGACCCACGACCCGCATGTCACCGTCCCCTCCATGGCCGAACCGAATCCGAGCTTCGGAGGAGGAGGAGGAGGGCGGAAAGTGTTTCGCGGAGAAACCCAAATGGCAGTTGCTCTCTACTTCTGAGAAAATGGTTCTGCGCGGCCATTAACGGTGCCGTTTTTGGGGACCTTTGTACTATTTAGGGTCAACGGTTCTTATTAAGTTCTGGAATAAAAATGAGTGGCGGGCCCCACCGAGGAAGTGGACGGGGGCGAAACGACGGTGCGTATTGGGTGGAAGAGAATTATCCAAACGGGATATTCGGTTGATTCATCCGCCGGAAGACTTGGTATTTTTAGTGGGATAAATAACGTGTAATCTTAATTAAGTAATTTTCGCAATTGGCTAATAATCTTGTTGATTTTTTTAAATACCATTAATTGACTTTTTAGAGCTAGTCAACGCACAAAAATTTAAAAACTTTCATTGGCATATAACAAACACGATCATTTCTATGAATTAGCCTAATTTGGTGATGGGATTGTGAGCCATGCCTCTAGGCTCTCCCCAAGTCTTCTCCTTTGATGTAGTGCATAGCAGTTCAATCAACGTAATATGCCAAGTAATTTCCATTTTACATCAAGGGATTCATCTCACGTTCCTAATCAACACAAGGTCCCTTTATGTGGCTATCCACGTGCATCGTGTAATTCTAAAATTAGAATATTTTCTTTTGGCCTTCAAACTGTCCAGATTGGAAATGGGGGCGATCTATTAGATGAGGTCATGTCTCGAACGTTATCTTTATGAGATACATAGATTAATGCATTGGCATGCGATCCCGGCATTTTGATATTATGTGCTCTAATGCGTGGGCCAGATGTTATGACATAGTATCCCGAATTGTTTTAAACATTCAATTGCGGGTGTTCATCATAATATTGATGGTTATTTTTCAATAAAAGGGCAGAGT
This sequence comes from Metrosideros polymorpha var. glaberrima, assembly GCA_001662345.2. Taxonomy (NCBI): domain Eukaryota; kingdom Viridiplantae; phylum Streptophyta; class Magnoliopsida; order Myrtales; family Myrtaceae; genus Metrosideros; species Metrosideros polymorpha. The sequence continues at coordinate 10,370,050 of BCNH02000007.1, read as the reverse complement.
ACATAAAGAATCCTAATCACAGGCATAGAATGCAATCAAGTGCTAAATCTCTCAACTAATGCAATCAAGTCTCAAGTCTTTTTTTCCCCAAGAATTAAAATTGAGTTATTTGAGTGAAAACATTAGAAGTCGCCTGATAGGACTCAAAAGTTAATGGCGCGGTAATTTTAAGATGGCATTTTTTTTTTATATTGCACAAATGAAAAAAGCTCGAGACTCGATAGTACTTTTCAAGAATAATTTTAGGATCGTTTAATCACGAGTTTCTACAATATTATGTTTCACAACTGTTTAGATTTTTCAAATAAAGATCTGGAATACAAAATATTTGAATAAACGAGAAAAGAAGAAGGAAAGATTGTTGGTATACATATGATTAATTTAGTTTGGCGAATTTGGGCTATTCTATAATCCATTGGACTAGATCCATATAAACAACCGGTTATGATGAGGGCTCAAATAGATCCGATCCGATTGGCCCGGATCCAGGCCGTTTTCTTCCCCGTGATGGGTTCGGGCCGGATTCCAAAGACGGAAAGTGGAGCGACCCAACCAGCAAATAACCCACCCGACCAAAACGACGCGACTCGGTCTTCTCTCTCGGTCACTCAGTCATTGCCACGCTATCTGCCACCGGGGCAGAAAAGGATGAGGCTCTCTTCGCTCACCATCTCTAACCACCACCACCACCACCGCGCCTCCGTCTCCGCCTTGCGACGCCGGCATTCGGCCCTACCCAGACCTCCCTCTCCAGATCTCTTCTCCTCGTCCGTGCATTTTCCCACCGCGGTCGGAGCAAAGCCTCATGGTCCGTCCCGGAAATCGCTCTGCCGGTGCATCCTCGGCTCCGGCGGCGGAGCTCTCGCGCAGGACGCTGGAGCCACCGCGGCCGTGCTCGCTGGAGCTTACTCCCTCGTCTTCACGTTCGACACCCTCACCCAGCGAAACCTCATCCAACAGGCCTGCCTCTCTCTCTCTCTCTCTCTCTCTCTCTCTCTCTCTCTCTCTCTCAATGCATGTAAGCAAAATGCAGCATGAATTCATCCGCTGTTTCATAGTTCCTACGTATGGTCCATCCATTAGCGCGCCGTGTGTTGATTTCTGCAAGAACTCGGGCAGCTTGTGTGGTACGCTTAGAGATTCAAAGGGACGTAGGATTTGGATATCGCCGATCCCATGTTCAAGGGAAAATAGCTGAAGAGCATGAAAATGATGGAGATATCGTCACTATGAATGACTTCACGTGAATGAAAGACACCCATGTTTTCCCTAAGTTGCGTTTCTTCCTCGTCTGTAAAAAATTTGGAAAAGAATGTCCAGTAACCCCTCTTCAATGGACGGCCGAGATATATTTGTCCATGATCCAACGGCTACCAATCTTCAGAGGAGAGGGTGTGAACCGCCCCCCACACACGTCTCTGCTTGCTCTGTCCTAATGGTTTTGTAGCTGCTTTCATCAGCTGCAATTGTGAATTCACGTATCTGTTTCTATCAAATCCCCTGTATGATGTCTTCTTACATGTAATGCCCCAACAATCACCCGGTCATGTTTTAGAAATTACGTCGCAGTGTGTGAATCGGGGTAGCGTAGCTTACGAAATCATCTTCTGCCTGAAAATCACATTTGAGCAATTGAGAACCCCTGTTTCTTATTCTCTTTCGAAAATGATCTGGCTCTTCGACTTTGTTGACCTTTCGAACTGAAGCAGAGTCTGAGCAGGAAATTAGTCCACATATTGTCCGGGTTGCTTTTCATGGTTTCTTGGCCGATCTTCAGGTAATCAATCCTCTTGTTTACAAAGCCGTGCTGAATCGGTTCTATTGAGCACACATGATTAAAGCTTTAAAATGCTTCAGCTGATAACCTTTAATTCTTGAATAGTAACTCCATGGAGGCTCGCTACTTTGCTTCTTTGGTGCCCCTAGTGAATTGCTTAAGGCTCGTCATTAACGGGTTCTCATTGGCTACTGATGAAGGACTCGTGAAGTCCGTCACCCGAGAAGGGAATCCACAGTCAGTTTTCTCTCTTTCAATTTGAGTTCATCAATTTTTTCTTTTTCCCTCTTGATATAAGTGAGTTCATTATTGTTTTACTCGCGATCCTGCCTTAGCTTCTTTTCTGTCATCTGTGCCTCTCAGGGAATTGTTAAGAGGCCCATTATACTATGTTTTGATACTGATTTTATGCGCTATTGTCTACTGGCGTGAATCCCCGACAGGGGTGATCTCATTGGCAATGATGTGTGGTGGGGATGGTAAAGATTTCTCTCTTAATGACCAGAGATTTTGCTATTCTTCGTATTACTTGGTTCTAACTTTGCCTATGCAGGTATTGCTGATATAATTGGGAGAAGATTTGGATCCCAAAAGCTTCCTTATAACCACAAAAAGAGTTGGGCCGGTAGCATTTCCATGTTCCTATGTGGTTTCGTAATGTCGATTGGGTGCGTCGGCAATGCAGTTTGGCTTTCGTTTTTACTTCATTCTGTCTATATCTATCTCGAATCTGACAATGGGAATTTGTCCTCGCGATGTAGGATGCTCCATTACTTCTCATCTCTCGGGTATTTTCAGTTGGACTGGACAATGACAATGCAGCGGGTTGCGTGGATCTCTTTGGTGGCAACGGTGGTGGAGTCTCTTCCAACTACGGAGGTGATTGACGACAACATATCCGTTCCTTTATCGAGCATGCTAATGGCCTTTTGGAGTTTTGGGTATTAGTCTCTCGTCCTGCTTTCGTTTCTTCAACGCGAATCGGAAGTGCCCTCAGGGTCTCTGTGCACCTGTTTCAAGAGGAAGGAGACCTGGTTAATGGGCTGGACATGTCGGATCAGGCCCATATTAAATGTAGTGAACCGGTAATCGAGTCCAAGCCTCTTTGCTTGGGCCCTTTAGTGTAGATGTCATGGTCAAGCCTCCATATGTTGGAACAATTCAAAATGTGGAACAGAGAAGGATTAAGACTATGGACCAAACATGATCAGCAAAACCCATTCGACTTCTTTTCAAAGGGCGATGCAATTGTCAGATTACTTTGTTCGAACTCATCTCTTCTGTCCAAATTAGAGATTGCCCACGCAGGTCCGTTAGGAATTTACGTCGGATAACTACGCAGCAGCGGAGGACCGAAACTCGAGTTACAAATCCATTCGAAAGAAAATCCGACGTGGTATCCGTCAAATTGTGACCGTGACCGCATCCTACACCCCTCCATCTCCGGGTCGTGTTACTATGGCCATGATCATACTTCTCTCGTCGAAGCATCATTCGACACCGTGACGACAGGACACGCTCATGCTTCTTGAAGCAAGCATCGTGGCGGTTTGAACTCGGTTTACAAAACCAGAGCGAGGGTGGCTTTCATCTGACATCGCAAGTCAACTCATCATCGTCACCAATCGTTCCAACTACGCAAAAGGAGACACAGCGCAGCAGATGTCATTGAATCCCGCCCACTTTTCCTTAAACTAAAAGAGAGAGAGAGAGAGCAAACGGAGAAGAAGCAAGCTTGATATGCACCCGACCAGGTGAGGCATTCTCTAGGCAGAAATTTCTCAGATGAGCTGCGGCCAGGTCCGTTGTTATCTTTTTTTTTGCCCCACTTTCGCATTTTTGTATGCTTTGTTCGAGTCGTCATGTGGCGACGGCCCTTCGGACCGCGTCCGAAACTTTGATGAGATCCGCGCATAGGTCGGCATGCTAAAAATGTCTATAGGAGCCACCCACCGCGCATCACATCAATTAAAAATCAATCTCTACGGGACACAGAAATTATCTTCGTGGTTAAGAGAGGGGCTATGCAAATGCAGCTCCCCCCAAACAAGCTCTTCCCCCTATATTACTGCGTTGGAAATGGAAAGACCAAGTTGATGCATGTGGACCACAGCATGTATGAAGTGGTCCGAGGTCAAGCAATGGATGAAGCCTTCCTCTTGTGAAACCTTAACTACAGCATAAACAAAGCACCATTGTTCTCACGATGCCGGGGGAGAAAATGACCAAAAAAAACCTGAACTTATTGTGTGGATACCGATTCAGCCCTAAACTTTTCAATTTGGCCAATTCAATCTTAAACCCTTTGACGATTTGCCAATATAGTCCTTCCCGGCAATTTCGGCCAAAAATCACCGACGTGGACAATTTTTGCATTTTTTTTTATAAAGAAATAAAAATTGCAAAAAAAAAAACAGAGAAAAATTACAGGTTTTTATTATTTATTTTTCATGGAGATGCTGTTTTGTGAAGAGAAACTTACCGAGAAGCTCAACGTATGCTCTGAAAAGCCCGTCGTATCCACGTTAGACGTGTCGCTGTCCTTAGATAATGCAACCTAGATTTTAGTATGCATGGTGGACACATCTTTATAGTCGGAGCTCTACGAAATTATAAAGTCAATAACCTTCTTTATTTTTTTAGGGTTTTAGGTTATCCATTTCCATCAACTCTCGCGATCAGTTTGGACAAAGTAAAAAACAACTAACGGTGGGAGCTCTATGAAATTATAAAGTCAATAGCCTTCTCGGAATATGATTCTAGACCATTTCACTTTATTATTATTAGTTGATGCACATCTTATGCGAAATAAAATAAAATATTATTTATAGAGAGAGCCCACAAAACTAGGCTGATCAACCCTTTGAAGCAGCAACAACAAAAAATTTATTCCTGTGCTCGACATACTTCGAAGCTAAGGTACTGACGAGAGCCGTTTGCAAATCCACGGGTCATCGGTCAAACCGTGTTCTTGGGAACAAAGAACCACAACGAATTAATAATAAAAGAGGGGAAAAAAAATAATAAGAAGAAATAAACGAGGCAGACATTGACCCTTGAAAAGAGCAATTCAATATATAATTTTCCTAGAAATTGTGCTCTAATTAGCATCCTCTCGGTCGAATCGGGTTCCTCGAAGAGAAACTTCTATTCCTCGGACCCGGTTCGGAATGGTCGTGTCTTTTCTTTTCTTTTCACGCGATTAAACCCACCTGAAAACATATATGTGTTAACGCGACACGGGTACCGGGAAAAAATCGCAAATAAACGCGACAGATCTCACTCCCGAATAGGAATATCGTTCATGGGAATGGTAAATTAATCGAAGCATATCTCATCCTCAAAGTGCATGGCCCCAACATATAGAAGAGCTTCATATTAAGTTGGAGCAGCCCCAAGTTGCTTTTGTCGGCCGTAGCATGGGCAAATTGAATAAACCACTTTGGATCAAGGCCAGCCAGCCAGCCTGTTGCCCCAATCTCTCTTACCTCCTTTTTCCATTTCCCTTTTGCCCTTGTGCTCTTCTGTGATAAAGGTGCAAAGGTGTGGGTAAAGCTAATGTCACTTGTCTAATAAGTCCTAGCCTGCCAAATTGGATCGCATTATCATATATTTTATTTGAATTTTCCCATTTTTTTTTTCCTCTCTACCTAAATCCTGGAACATCACCCAGAAAAGGGTGAAGTCCAGATGCTCGCCTCGTGGATTTGATTAAAAAATTCGAAAGTCATGAGGACAAAACTGTTTAGATAATTAACTTTTTATCGATTTCGTTAGAAAATCCGATCAAATTAGGTGTGTGTAAAGAGTGTATAAATCTCGTAGACAAAGTGATGTGAGAATTTTTTTAATACCCGTTCTTACGTGTATGTCAGAGTCACAGAGCGGGCATAACGCCGGTTAACGGATAAGATGATGGAAACTTGATCGAAGCGGGGCAAGCGAAATGATGGGCTATATCCGACCTTACCAGCAAAACCTAGTGGAATAGAGCAAAGATGAACGCGACCTCGATATATAATTTCGAAAATCTTTTGTGAGATCTCCTGTCCAGTTCAACCTTCCTCAGGGACAGAATACGCACTGTCCAATTTTAAAAATTATTTTTTCAATAAAAATCTTAAAATATTCGAAGTTTAAATTGGCTTTGTTCGATGTCGTCTTGATGACTATCGTCAGAGGTATGCATCTGGGGAGTTACGTGCTTTTCGTTGAAAGCTGATAAATTGCATGGCAAGATTCGCTGGTCAGCAGGTGTTACTTCATTAATTTATAGATATCTCACATGGGCATGTCGTGCTACTATCGATAAAATAAGAGCTAAGTGTATAATATGCTTATAGAATATGATAGTCCTCGATTAATTTTACTCGCATTTTGCACCAAATGTTTGAGAAGGTAAACGAATCAAATTATGCGTTATGAGATGGTTTTTAACGACAGAGAATGTCGATTTCCCATCTAATTCCGTATACGAAATGTTAGAATTCGTGTCAATCGGACAAGCGTCCTACTAAAACAGCCACAATAGTTGGTGAAACCTCGGCGAAAACATATGAATTTTATTAATTTGCGTTGGCAAATACTGATTTTTCTCCCGTATCTGTGAATTTTAACGAGTGTTGGATGATGCCAAAAAAACAAAATGTCGGTAAAGAAGAATCTTGTGGAAAAAAATGAAATCACTAGAAAATAGGAGGATTCGAGCTATTAGAGCGTGTCTCCCGTTATTTGCCCTGTTGCAAGAAGTTTGAGAGGGCAAGACTTCCGAAGTACGTATCTCATCGATATTTCATTTGATTCTGCATAAGTTTTCGATATGAATCTCGTGGAAAAAAAAGTCGGTAAAGAAAATGATTTGTGACTTTTTTTTCCATTTAACTTATTGGTAATTTACCATTGATTTGTAACAATTTACCAACTTTATTTGTATGGCTTGCTAATACTTCGAATTTACTAAGTCTTCTATGAAGTTACCCATCTTTAGAATGTCTTATTACCAGTTTTTGTCCAATTAAATTATCAACTGATTTTCGGTTACTAACTCTCATAGTTACTTCCCAATTGTTTATTTATTTTTAGTTAGAACATTTTTATTAAGCGCACCAACTTTTACCTTGGCTAGTGGCTCCTTATATTTATTCTCTATTGTAAGAGATTACCAACTTAAATTAACGTAACTCAACAGCTTTTCGCAAATTAAATTACCACTCAGTAGTTGACTTACCAACTCTTGAGTAATTTACCAACTTTACTTATCTTTAATGCATATTTTTATTTATCTTTTTAAAAACTATTTCTTAAATTTACCGATTATTATGTGAACATACTAACTTTAATTTAACCGACTTATCAATTTATCTCCAATTAAGTTATCAACTAATTTCTCATTACCAGTTTTTATTTCGAGTTAGTTACTGACGTTTATTTTTTTCTTTTAGTTTACCAAATTTTTAATGGGTCACTTGATCCCAAAAAAATGGTACATTTCTCTAAGGGTTGGTATTTTTATATAATAACTGATAAATTTAATAAGAAAGATAAATAAATTAAAGATGGGTACTAGATAAATTGTATCCCAAGAATTGCTAGTCAACAGGGGATACTTCATTAATTCGTATATGTCCAGCATGTGCATGTCATGCTACATTACATAAAATAAAAGCCAGATGTATATATTCAATAGAACACCATAGTCCTCAATTAAATTACTCGCACTTGCACCAAGTGTTGCCAGGTTCAACGTCTAAATCATGTGTCGTGAGTTTCAATTATCAATCTAATCCCATATATGAAATGATAAAGCTTTATGTCAACTAGACAGGGTCGCCACTAAAAAAGTCATTAGTTGGTAGAACCTCAGCGGAAACAGATGGATTTCATTCTTTAGCGTAGGAAGATATGATTTTTTATTTTTCATGCCGATAAATTTCAACAAGTGTTTGATAGCGTCGAAAAATATGTCAGTACAAAAATTGGTATGTCACTCTAAATATTGAAAAGTTCATATAATAATTGGTACATTTCAAAACGTTTGTAAGAAAGGTAAACGAATTTAAGTCAGTAAACACAACACAAAGTTTTTTTTTTTTTGGTGAAACAAGGGAAGTTTTTTTTTTTTTGATAATCAAGGATCCGCCACCATTCCCCGGGGACAAGCCCGCACAGGTAATCGGGGCGCCTATACCTTGGGGGAGAGTAGCCCAGCAACCCACCGCTAGGGTCCCCCACTTAAATTACGGAACCGAGCGGGGATTCGAACCCAGAACCTCGGGGGAGGGAAGGAAAGCGCCCACCAATTCGGCCATGCGCAGGTGGGTAACAAGGGAAGTTGGTCATCAAAGAAAAGCGAAATAAGAACTAGCAACTTACTCAAATAAGAGTTAATGACACAAAACTACTTGGTGACTTAGTTATAAAAAATTATTGGTAACCAACGCAAATAAAAGTGGTCATTCAATATATTAAATGGTAACTTAAAAAAAAAAAAGTGATGGCTAAACGCTAGTTATGAGAGTTGATACCAAAAACTCGTTAGGAACATAATTGGAGAAAAGTTAGGTAAAGCTCACAAAAAAAATTGGTAATCCCATATAATAATTTAAGCATTGATAAAAAAAAGAAAAGTAAATAACAGTTTCACAAAGATAAGCGAAGTTTTTTTTTTTTCGCAAGAGATAAGAGAAGTTGATAATTTAGATAAGCAAATAAACACCGGTGACAAACTCAAATAAGAGTCGAAACGCACATTAATCGGTAACTTAATTAGAGAAAAGACAACAATTGCTAGATTTCTAGATTTAGGGATACTATAATATGTCGACCAAGTATTATTTTTTTCTTTCGAGAAGGGTGGAAAACGACATGCATGGCAGAAGAAACCGTTCGGAGTCGTCTTAGCAAAAAGAAAAATGAGAAAATCTGCCAACTTCTTGTTGTCGTCTGTCCACGTAAGCACACGTATCGAAGAACGTGGCTTCGCATGCAGAACCCTGATAATCCGAATTGAATTTATTAAATATCGTCTTTGAACTTTAAGAAATAGAGACGAAACAAAACATTCGATCCTGCCCCAAATGTCACCCGAGGTTTCGCGTATGCCCCCCCTCAGATTCTTCACCAAACAATCGGACATAAATCCAAATCCGGAGTCAAAGAAGTTGGTGAAGAAGTTGATACCCTTAAAAAACTCCTCATTTTAGCTTCGGTCTCAATTTTATCATAATTTTTTTTTCATCTCGATAGAAAACTCTGAACTTTTGGTCTAGTTTCAATTATACCGTAAACTCTTTTTTGTCTCGTAAAAAACCATCAACTTTAAGTCCAGTCTCAATTTTATCCTAGACTTTTTTTTTTGTCTCATAAAAAACAATCAACTCGAGTCATATATTTGCCTTTGTTAACCCTCTGTCTAAAATCGCTCTTAGTGATATGGCATTTCCACGCTATTGCTCTAATTTTTTTTCCCAAATTTCATATCCAAGAAGAGATCTTTTGGAGATGAATTTCCATGTTGGCCTAAATGATGTCTTATTGGATTTGAAATTCTAGTGAAAATTGGAGCAATTAGGGTTTGTTCTCTTCAATTGCTCTTACTCTTAAGAGAGTCTTCTTTCCATCTCATTCGGGGATCGTCGATATTGCGCTCAGTCTTCAATCTCTCATGCTAAGAAGTTTTCCATCTCTTATGGTTGAAGAGCTCGCACTTGAGACACTCGGCTCGAGATGCTGGAATAGCTCATCCTCGGGAGTTGCCCATCTCTCGGTTGATAAATTTTGGACGGAGGGTTAACGACAAAAGATTTAAAAATTCAAGTAAAAGTTGGTGGTTTTTGTGAGACAAAAAAACTTTATTGTAAGATTGGTATGAAACCTAAAGTTGGAGGTTTTTTATGGAACAAAAAAAGTTTATGGTAAAATTGGAACTTGATGTAAAATATGGATTTTTAGGGTATTAAGCAGGCGGAAATGATAATTTCCCTGCTTTAAATTAGATGATATGATCATGGTTAAACCTAATTCAGCTTACCCTCTATCGAAACCCATTTAATTAACATTAATATGCTTGAACATGTCCCGCCAAATTGCAATAAAATAGCCACAGGCACATAGAGATCAATATACGAAATCGATATACTAAATTAAACGATGTGATAGATTGCGATCAAATGCTATAAGTGAGCGCGTTATACAACGATTATCTACCATATACCGTTTATATGCCAATTGGATAATTCATGGCATATGGGTAACATTACTCATCGCTATGAGACTCTTGACAAATCGTGGGATGATATTGAAGTAATCAGGCATGAAATTAGGATATTAATATGAATAGTAAAGCGTCCTTTGATTGGATCAATACACATCTTACTTTACCAAAAAAAAAAAATTAGGATATTAATATGAATAACTTCGAAATTAATTAATATGCGAGGTTGGTACAGACAGTGCCGGCAGATGGTATCTTCTTGATCGACGGAAATTTCGCAGAAGTCAAATTTCTCTTCTGACTTAACTAGTGGCATTTTTTACTAATATTTAATAAACCTAATTAAAATAATAGACAATTGAAATTCCATTACCTTGGTTTATCGTGTCCAATTGGCAAAAGCCACCAATCCGTAAAATCTGCTAGATGTTTTGATCATTTCTCGTCTCTAACATTATCGTTTTTCCCCAAATTAGTGAATTACAAGTTGTCGACATCGTCCACATACAAAATTAATTAAAGTTAAATATTATCGTTATTCATAGTTGCAACTCACGAATCATTTCCTCTAATCCTTTGACTAGAGTTGGAGGATATGAGAGTTAGAATACAACCAAAATATAAGCCTTGGCCTGCCCCAACAAATCTCTTTTCCACCACTGTATACCAAATCAAAATAGATCATTTAGTATATCCCAACAAATAAGTCAAATGTCCCCAAGTATATGACTTATTCAAAGGATCTAATAAGCATTGATACGTTGCTCAAATAGAAGTTGTAACCTAAAAGCAATTGGCAAAGTTCATCAAAAGAAAAGTTGGGAAGTAGTATAACCCAACTAAAGATGGTAATTCAATATAAAAGTGGGTAACTTAAAAAAATATTGGGTCAGTTATCAGAAGAACTAGTAATCCAAATTTGATAAAAACAATTGTTGATAATTGGCTCATCACAACTCTTTTCGCCAAAACAAAAGGGGATAAATGCATTGAAAATCCTCAAACTTATCATGAAAGTGCAATTGAGTCCTAAAACTTATAAAAATTGCAATCAAGTCTTAAAACTTGTTAAATTGATGCAATTAAGTCTTTCCGTTAACTTCATCCAATTCAGCTAATGGATATTATTGACATGGCTTTTTTTTTATATATTATTTCTCTTACATTGCGCTAATGTGGCTAAAACATAAGGAAAAAAGGTTAAAACAATGTTGTTTTGGTCCATATACTATTTTAAATATAGATATTATTTAAATTTAATTAAAAATAAATTAAATTTCAAAANNNNGTAGGCCCTCTCCTAGATCGGGCAAGGTCGATGGCCATTGGCCGGGGCCCAACAACCCTCACCAACCCATGGTCAGCCATCCCCCACCATCGCTAGCCCTTCCTAGCAAACGTGGGGCCGCAGTGACGAGGGCTGCGAGTCGGCCGGAAAAAAGAAAAGGGAAAGCAAAAAAGACAGGAAATAATTATAAATAATAAAAATAAATAATAAAAATATGTTCACCTCAATGCTAATCGTGCCGTGTAGAATGCTCGGCGTCCATGTCAACGATTTTCGGCTTAAATTGGTTGAATGGACTGAATTGGTATCAATGTAAAAAGGTTTAAGACTAAATTGATCTATTTAAAAGGTTTAAGACTAAATTGGTATCAATGTAATAGATTTAAGATTTTTTTGGTATTTTTCCCAAATATTATGTTGTAGGCGTTCTTAAACTCCAATTTTGCCCGACCTTTTTATGTTTAATATTTTATATTGGATTTTTTTTTTCCATAAGTGATTATTTGCAAAGAAAACGACGGGTTAAAGTGGAAAGTATTTATGCAGCTTTATATTAGGCAATTTAATTTCTTATTATCTCTATTAAATATTTGTGCAAAGAAAAAAATAATATATTACTTGATTTTGAAAGAACTTTCAATGGAAAATTGTAATTACATAACGCCAAAATGGGCCAAAGGATAATTAGCTTGTAGTTTTTTGAGGGACTCTAATTTTGGGATAGGACAACAACTCTTTTTAATAAACTTTTTTATTTGCGGTTTTTGGAGCATGAGGGAACTAACAACGAAGTGGAATTTCCAATTTCGAGATGAATCATTCATATTTCAAACATTATTAAAGTATCCCCCGATTTGAGAGAAGAATTGGCCGTCGCCTGCTTGTTTTTTCGTAATTAATAAATCATAAGTTGCTTTAACCTTATATAAGGAAGAAAAATAATTGGTGGGGAAGGTCTAGTCATAGGGTCTACGTGGATTTTTTGGCACGATAATCACGCGTAGGCATATTATAATTCATATGATTAGGATTTCTAGCCAATCCTAGTCATATTTAGCTGCCGCATCTGCTTTTGCATTGGCTGCGGAAGGTAGGAATGTGTAATTAAATTGCCACGGATTAGAGTCAGCTATTTAATATATCTAATTGTCCCTTTTGCTTTCTCCCGTCTATCCTTCCATTTATTTCTTATTTTTTGCAATTTTATTTTCCTTAGACGTTGAACTTTCATTTATAATTAATTACCACGAGAGTCGATTTCATATCTTTTATTCTGAAATTCAAAGCTTTTGAACTTTT
>BCNH02000007.1:10308750-10348126 GCA_001662345.2 Metrosideros polymorpha var. glaberrima | reverse complement strand
CTTCTCCCGCATGTCAATACATTTCTACCCCTTTTCTTAGTGCAAATCTTGTTTAGTGGGGCTTTGGGTTAGCGTTGGTCTCGGGTCGGTGAATTGTACATTGGTCTTGTCGTAGAAGGTTTTGTCTTTGGAATTTTTTAGATGCAGAGATTCCCCATTTTCCTTTGGTTTAAACAAATATGGTTTGGTTTCTTTTCTCTCTTTTGGATAATGTATAATGCAATGGAAATGAAGAAATCTGTTGAAGGATTCTCTTTTAGCACTCCTCCAATCCTGTACTTGTCGGCATTTTTCACTCTACCTTTCGACTTTCGGCTTTCTCGAGAGGAACGTTCCCAACTTTTGAAGTTTCTTAATGTCCTTGTCATGTCGACTGTGCATGGACCCATCTCCTACTAAATTGCATGGAAGTTTCCTAGTCCATTAACCTTGAGGGTTTTGAAAACGACAAGCAAATTGATGAACATAAAATACTGCTGTCTCATGTGTTTGCTATGCAAATGATATTGCATACTTACTTGCCTTATGCAGTGATTTGATGCAGCATAAGCATCTGTTGTCGTGCTCCGTCCTTTTCGACTTTGGGTCTTGATCCATTCGATCTTTGTCTTTTCGATGTCGCTCTAACGTTAGCAAATAGTTTTCTTGCTGTCGTTAGCATCGTCATTGCATCTCGGGGTGGACCCCAGAACTTCAGCTTTAGTTGAAGGATCTTGGCTGGGTGCGAGGGTTGTCCCGTGCACTAGATCAATGCATATGTCATCCGAGCACAAGCGCAGGAAAACGAAAGGGTTGCTCGTAATGTTTGATCAAATTAGGATTGCAATTTGCCCACACAACCATTCTAAATTTGTTCTTTCTTATCGACATCGTGACGTCGGGACGCCGTCTGAGCAGGGGATATTAGATAACTTGTTGGGTGTTTGGATGAGAGCATCGATCGTCTCTATTCGACGACTTCGTACTGAATACGACATCTTATGGGTTACTCGACATATAAGATTGATAGAAAGAACTTCAGGGAAATAAACGCATATAAAGAAGTCCGAATAATTTATCTGAAGGCGATTGCATATTTTACAGTATTCTTTTTGCCTATCTGATCATTATAGCATGAGTAGTATCGTAAAGCTTAGACCGAACGAGACAATAGATGTGCTATGACAAGACCGCCGACGCTACACGGTTTTGCCGATGCTACCCGGTTTCGCCTATCCCATTAGTCGAAGGGACCAAACCGGATCTTACCCAGCATCATTGAAAGAACCGAAAGGTCCGGCACAATGCTGGATGTCTGACTTCTCCACATGGATGGCATGGATTAATAACGATACAGAATTCATTACTCAAAGCAAATGCAATCGCATCAAAGTGTATATATGTAATGCCCGGACAGTAACTGGAGTTGCTCTAGCTGTAAGTCTATAAATCTTCTAAACCAAAACATCGTCGAATCCAACAAGTAATTGTATGTAACAAGATGACATTTTCCATTACAGCCTAAGCCATAAAAAAAAACAAAAAACCAAACCCCATTGCAAAATAGTAATTCATGTTTGTCAATTGTGAGGACCTCTGCCAGTCATTAAGGAACAAAAAATCTTAAAGAGGTGAAATAATCTAAAGCTGTCCATATATGGTCATATATAGAACTGCAGTCCACAGGAGTAGCATGATTGCAGTCATTCTTGGCTGGCCTCTTTGAAGGCAAGAGGTTGATACCATTTAGGACCGAACCCAGCAGCTTTCCGTGCGTCCTCGTTAAAAGGTGGTTTCAATGGTCCCCTGAAGTGGTTCCTTACTATCTCGTGAAACTTCTGAACGACTTCGGCATCCTCCTCGTTTCCCATTTCCCCTTCTCCCACCTGAATCTCTCCAAAGGGCGAACTGCGCAACCTCAAACACAGAAACTTGAACCATCTAACTCCCGCAGCACAGTGTGTGATTTCTTTGGGATAAACGACATTTTCCAGCAAACCAGCTGTTTTATCATCACCTCCACTGCGGAAACGTGATATTATGGTCGGTAGGACATCAAGTCCTCTAGCCTGATTCCAAACCAATCTCATCAAAAGGAAGTAAGTGCACATAAAGTGAATGAGAACTCAAGTCAAGTTTTTAAATAAGAAAACCTGAGGATTGCATTACAATATGGCAACTAAATGCCCTTACAAGAACTTCTGAACTAATCTCAGCACAAGTAACGGTTGGTGTGCCTAATTTCCAGACTAATGTGCAAAGAGCCGTGATTATTGCCAGTTTTCAAGAGACAGAAACATATGAATCCAGGAAAAGAAGGGGAAAAAATGATCACCATAATTTCCTAAAGAAAAAGACATTTTGAGTAGGGTGAGCCCCGGATCCCAACTCTGAACCCGTTTCAGACCTTGTTTATGGAAGAGTCACACCCATAGAGATTCAAACCATGGTCTTTGACCCACTTGACTAAGAATAGTTTTTGTGTTCGAAAGACAACTTTTATCTTTTGTACTTATAAAATTTAATGATAAAAGAAAACTCGGCTGTGTAGGAGTGTTTGTCTTAGCCCGGAAGCCAAAAAACCTAACAGGGCAGAATGTTAGAGCCCTAGTTCGCCTAGACAAGCCCCTTGATCCCTTTTCATTTAACTTTGAGTGGGTCTGAACTATCGGGCTTCAATTGCTGAGACCTGGATTAGCCTAAACCAACATGTTAAAACATAAAGATATTCTTAAAAGTTAAAAAACTTATAAATTGTAAGATAAATTAATTTATTATATATAAACCCAATTAAGCCATCAACAATATGAACCAACTGGTTCAGTTCTCACTTCCGATTATCCGAAACCGGGGATCATCAAGTTGGTTCCCAGTTCTAGGCCGGGATACGACCTGCCTGGAAATTGAAACCCCCAATTTTGAGTACATTCTGAGATCTATGACAGAGTCTGCTCATTATTGTTCACAAAATTGGCTACTTTCATCACCTACCATAACCTTCTCTCTATGGTGATTTTGTCATACAGTTGAAGTGCTGCTACCAAGACAGTTTATAGAGCAATTGAAAAACATAACTAACTCCAAAGCCTGATTGCAAAAGTAGTAATAGACTTATCAAAAGAAAGAATACTACCATCTCAGAATAAAATATAAACAATCAAACATCCTTTTCACTTCTTCCGGTGTATGGAAGTTCATGTACGTCTGCCACTCTCGATGTGGGATTGTACTTAAATAATGATCATTTCATTCAAACAGAAAACAAAATTGATCAGCTAACTGATGTGGGATAGTACTGAAATAATGGTCATTTCATTCGAACAGAAAACAAAATTGATCAGCTAACTGTGGACATGTGACGTAAGTTGCAACGACCAAAACAAACATTCTCTGTGCATCCATCTAGCGCAGAAAAGGGGCAGGACAGATAGTCAAAGGAAGGGAAGCCGAAAACACACCTCATGGACACAGTGTTCAATGGCTAGACGGGCCAGCAGATCCTTGGAAGTAGCAGTGGCAGAATCCCAAAGGCCATCATGGGCAGGCAATGCGCCATAAAAGGAACCCAATTCCTCCAGCCTAGATGCAAGGAGGGTAAAGTGTCGACCTTCGTCTTGGGCCACCTTCACGAAATCAGTGAAGAACTCTCTTGGCATTGACTCTTGCTTACCAAAGCGAGCAATTATATCCTTTAGGAATGAAACTTAAGTTAGTATAGCTATCCAAGGCCAAAAGTAAAATACGTAGGTCCATTTTTCAGAGGTTGTTACATAACTAAGGTACTTTTGACTTATATCACGAGCATCAAATGATTCCTGGAAAAAGGTTCCCTGGTGCAGTGGGAAGCAAGATGACAAATATGATAAACTCATAAATCACAAACTTGACCGAAGTTTTATAGGCGAAGAACACTTCCAAAGAAGACAGTGATTACACTGCCAAAAGGAGGAAATCATTTGGCAGCTCACTGGCTTACCAGGAAAACCAGGCCCCCCTTCTGGTAAGACACTCTACAACTTATTCCTTCCCTTACCCATTGAATTGAATCAATCCAGTCCCGACTGCACAGTTTCTCGGGAAGAAAACATCGCAGATCCCCATCGAACATCGCGACTGAGGCAAGCCTACTTATTGACCCATGATCCTTGACCAGCCCAGCACTCACCTCATAGTTTCCAAGTCTTCATGTGGCAGCATAACACTAAGCAAGAGCGAGGTCCCTTAAATCTAATGTAGATACCAAGCAGTTTTCATTTCTTCAATGATAAAAAAACAGGTGCTAAAACGAGTGTTGAAAAGGAAAAGGGCAAAAAAACAAAAGACAACTACCCAGGACAAGTCAATAGCCCAGCTCTCGGTGTGCGCCAGGCTGTGCACGATGGCCTGCCGGCTCTGCAAGCTGCCCGCTTTCCCAAGCTTGGGCATGAGACCGGGCGACACAAGCTTAACCTGCACATCCCCACGGAAAGTCCCATTTCTCGCTCAGACATTTCATCAAACTCGTGACACGCAATGCCCAAAAAAAACAAAACGGCGTGCCTCCGCAGCACACAGAGAGCAGAAATTGAGAGCGATTACATTGGCGAGCCTGGCGGGGCGATCCGGTACTGGGAGGTCCACGGAAGGGTCGTAGGGTCGGGGTATGGCGCCTTGAAGCCACCGGGTCGCGACCGAGTCGCCGAGTCGGGCCTTGTCGAAGGGGTCGGGCGTGTTCAGGACTCTCAGTGCGGCTTCCACTAGGGTCTCTGCTTCTTCTTCTTCCTCCCCTGGCCTCATTGTGTCTCGTCTCAACGTTGCTCGTTAACTCTCTGTGTCTGCTTTACTCTCTAGGTTATCCAACTTTCCACAATTACACAATTGGGTGTCTGAACTTTTCTCCTTTTCAATTAGATCCTTTAATTTTACGCCTGCCATATTAAGTGTTTGTTCCTCTCGTTTAAGGGTTGGGTTGGGATTGGGAGTGAGCATGGTTTCGAGTGGGCGATTCCTACCTTAGAATCGAGAATTGCTCACTAAGGACCGATTTCAAAAAATTGAAACTAGGAACTGCCCATTGATTCCATGAATTCATTCAGAAACCGAACCAGTAAACGGTGATCACAAGCACCCCATTTTTCCTACGTCCTAACTTCCTCCCAATAACTTTCAATAATAAGTGGTCAAAACAGCTCATATTATGGAAATGTGGGCACAAGCGAACTTATTAGCCATGTAGGTTTTAAGTTCACAAGAATGCCGCTTGCCAAGGCACCTCATATACTGAAAAGGTCAATTTCTGTGAAGTGAATGAGGCATAGCACAAAGAAAGAGTATACTCAGATTTTTTGTTAATACCGCATTAGGGGTTCCCACCAGCTATACCTTACCAAGAATGGGCTCATCAAAATCCAGAATCGGTCACGAATATAGACAACTTGTTTATACTCGTTTTAAAAAATTGAGTATATATATATTACCGGTCTGGTAGGTGGGCGGTTTTACACCTGGAACCGAGAATTGGACCGGTTCCCTTAGGAACCACCGGTTCTTGTGCGGTCGGGTTCGGTTCCGGGCGGTACCTGGTTTCTTTACACACCCCTAGTTGGGATCACCACCTTTGCGCTTCTCGAGATCATCCTCGGATGCATAGACCAATGTGCTTTCAGTAACGGCCCAGTATGTAGGGAGCGGTGGCAGTGTGACATCCAATGGAATTTAGTCGAGTATTCAAAAAATTTCAGACACTTATTATCACAAAATATTAAGGGAAAATTTCAAATAAATACCTGAAGTACCTTCATTTTTTCAAATAAAGGCATGAAGTGGACATTATTTCAATTAATGGCCTGAAGTAGTCAAATAATCTTAAATAAGAGCCTGACCTAATGACATTTTCGTCTTTTTCACTTTTTGATTAAATAAAACAAAAAAGGAAAACAAAAGAAAAGGGCAAGAGGCTGTCGCCCTTACTGTTGTCGGGGGTCGCTAGCCCTCGCCAAGGCCTCGGCAACCCTCGCCGACTGGGGCGAGGGTCGCGGCCCCCCACCCAAAGTTGGGAGGGTCGCCGACCCTCGTTGAGGTCTTGGCGACCCCCACCGGCCCTTTCTGGCAGTGGCGGCAATGGCAGCCTTTCCTCTCTTTTTTAGATATTTTTAAATTTCATTTAATAAAAAATTTAAATGAAAAAAATGCCACTGAAATGAGACAATCATTTAAGACTATTTGGCTACATAAGCTCTGAAATAATATCAACTTCAGGCTCTTATTTGAGAAAATGAAAGCACTTCAAGTACTTAATTGAAATAAAATCCACTCTAGGCCCTTATTTGAGAAAATAAGAGTACTTTAGATTTTTGTTGCAATTTTCTCAAATATTAAGATGAATCATAGATTATATAAATAAACAATGTCTTTCTCTAAGGATTCTTCTTAGGTTGACAATAGGACTCTAATTTAGAAGATATTGATAATCTCTTTGCAAGGAGTGTTCTTCTTGCAGTCTCCATTGTTATTGCTTTCAAGTAAGATTTGTACTTGATAATGGCAAATGAACGAGGTGAACTAGGGTTTTCTCCCCATTTTGGGCGCAGTTTAAGTCTTCCTTTGCAAGAGACGTATTGAGGGGAGAGAGAGCCGAAGTGGGAGCCTCTCCCTCCCTCCCCATCTTCCTTTACCTTTTTTTCCTTTTCCTTGTTTTACTAGTCACTTTTTTCTCTCCCGATTTGTTCTGAGAGTTTGTGTGTGAATAAATTTCTGCAGCTGATATTGAGTGAATATAGAGTTCAGTTCGGCTATTCGTCCGATCACAGCGCTCAAGGAGAATGTTCACTACGTAACTCAACAACCTCTTCAAAATTAGGCCGCTCTCTTGTTCCAATTTAGATTTGGATTAAGTTTTTGAGATTTTACTCTCCGCAACTAAATATAGATGTATTTGTATTTTTTCAACATATTAATTTTGATGTCTCTGTACGGCGATGGTAATAAGAATGTCGTACCTAAATGCGCATCGCAAGACGTTGCAATTAGAATGGAAGATATCGGTGTGTGCCTATCACTGTGTTTGGTGATCGGCTGCCAAATGTTTTACGATAACTGATCTATTCTTAAGTATGAGAGTGTGTTCTAAGTTGCAGATCGTGTTTTGTTTGTTGCTTTCAGGGCTTTGCTCAGCAGTTTATTTGGATTTTGCTAAGTTTGAATGTCTTTTATGTATTTCTCGAATATTCTGATATGAATGACATTTTTTTTTCGACAAAAAAAAAAGTCGCATTGGTACTTCTCATTAAAAAAAAAAGTATCAACTTTAATAGGTTTCGATGCTGTAAATTCGAAATTGTTAGAAATTCACGTAAATTCGTACCCGCCCAAAGCACGATTTACATATCTAACAAACTAAATAGAAAGAAGCAATTTTTGAAAGAAAATTATATTTTACCCTCTCCTCCTTCGCTACATCACTCTCTCTCAGAAAGCTGAGTTCTTCTCTGAACTCCTTTCGGAAACGCGAGATGAGTCAAGCGGCGATTCCGCGGCCCGACTCGACTCACCACCGCCTCCACGAGTTCGCTCGAAACGCTCTCATCAGGATCTTCGTCCACCCCTACGCGACGGTACCCTTCCTTAGCACCGCCTACGCCGCGATTCGACCTCCGCGCGGAGGCCGTGCCGTGTGTTTCCGCGGCCGCGCGCTTCTTCCGAACCTGACATCCTCTCTCTTGTTTGTTCTTTTTCTAATGGCGTCTCAAGGTGTGCGAGCTGTACTGCGGGGGTGGGCTCGAGGCGGACAGGTGGGAAGAAGCTCAGATCGGTCACTACATCGGAATTGGTAATCGTTCGCGCTTGTTCGTTTTGGTCGAACGTGGTCTTGTGCAATGGTGCGTGTCGTTGAATAATTTGAATTTTGTAGATGTCGCTTCGTCTGCAATGAGCGAAAAGAGAGAAGCTTGGGAGAGCTTGAGGAAAGCTTACACAACGGACTTCTACGAGCTCGACCCTTGCACGGTGAGCTTTCTCTTGCATGGTTTTTTTTTCTCGTTTTCCCCATTGCAGGAGAACAGTTGGGCTTGTTTAATCTGGTTATTAGATGATTCTGTTCGTGGGCTCATTATGCTCATAGCGGCAGCTTACTCCTACAACAGCTTTCTCGTCAACTAGCTTTATGTGTCGATGGGTTTTGTTGTGCGGAAGAGAGCACAATGTCATTACCATCATTTGGGTGTCTCCCGCTTATAATCTTGTAGTGGCATATTTGCCCATTATCGCTGATTTTGTCTCCGGCTGGAATCTGTTTTGGTAGGGAGATTTGGAAGCACATTTGCAAGAGAAGACGAACCAAGCAGATTTAGTTTGCTGCTTGCAGCATTTGCAGGTTGAAAGTTACCTTCAGCACCCTTTTAGTTAAATACGGACTTTGGTTATGATTCTGATTTCTAGCCTTTCTCTCTGTTTTTATGTGGAATGAGTGGTCAAGTAAATATTGCTCCTGCAGCTATGTTTCGAGAGCGAGGACAAAACGAGGAAACTGTTGCATAATGTATCATCTCTGCTAAAGCCAGGGGGTTATTTTTTCGGTATTACTCCTGACTCATCCACCATATGGTATGAAATAATGATTGTTGGAGATTCTTCTTTTGAGTTGCTTCCTGCACCTGCTGTACTTTGTGTCATTTCTTTAATCCCACCATAGCATTGTTTTATGTTCTTTCTATTAATGTTGAAATTTTTGTTAGATTGTTTCGTTGGCTAGATTCGTTCTTTCCCAAAGAAATGTCATTTGTTATTTATAGTTGTAGAAGTAAATTATTATAATGTATTAATATTCTTATGCAGATTTTGTGTAACATCTGGCTAACATAGTGGGGGGAAATTTCTTCCTATTGAGAATTAATATGCTCATTCTATGGGCCTTTAGATTTATAGATATATGCCCCTTCTTTTATTGGTTGTTGATCTTTTTCCCTTATTCACTGAGCTTCTACAAAAGATTCTTATGATAATCGAACTATACTCGAGTGCCAAATTGGAAAGCTACTTTGGTTGACTAAAGATTTTGCATTTAAGTGGATCTAAGCCTTCTTGGATCTCCACTCGTTGGAGAATTGTTTGATGCATTAATTGGTGCACGGCAACCTACTTATAGACTATTTGACCATTTGCCAAGTTTGTAAGTAGAGTTCTGCCACTTTCTAGCCAAGGGGGGATAAAAAAAACAAAACTAGAGCTCTGCAGCTTCTCTTCCGTCTCAGTGCCTTGCACAGCTACACCATTCTGCCTCATCTCTTTGTTCACTTAAAAAGGTCTTCGGGAACATAGTTATTTCTTTTGGGAGGACTTCATGTTAGCCTTTGTGTTTACCATCATTCTGTGAGATTAAGAATTCTTGAATTCTTATCCGCATCATAACAAGCTCACCTCAGCTTTCAGATAAACCAGAACGTTTTAGAACGAAACCTGTAAATTGTTGTCATGCTTTTTGCTAATCTTATCTAGGTGATGAAGATGAATCTTCCTTCCATTTTGCAGTATTATGTTGTCACAGTATCATCTTAATCATGATATGTCGAATGGTCTGAGACTTCAAAGTTCATGTATATTAAAGTTTGAGATTTATCCGGTAGACTAGGCAGTGATTTCCTTATAATGATTACACTTTATCTAAGGTTCATAGCTATGTTATCTTCACTGCCACTATTGAGCGCCAGGCTCTTATCTTGAAGTGACATTCTTGTCAGCTGATATAAGCAATTCGAAAAGTGCTGCATCATAATTCTCTGTACGAACACAAGAGGATTCGGTGCCTTTTTTTTATTTTCCCCATGAGAAATAGATTGCATGTGAAATATAAGCGAACTATACAGGGCAAAATATCAGAAGAATGTTGAAGCATACCACAACAGAAGTGGTAGTATGAAGCCTGGCATTGTTCCTAATTGCGTTCGGTCTGAGAGCTACATGATCACCTTTGAAGTAGAGGAAGAGAAGTATGTTATGAGTCTCTGATAGTTGCCATGTTGATTATTACACGTTGAGCTTATACTGGGATGATCTGATGTACTGCCTGTTTCCAGGTTTCCATCATTTGGGAAAAGATACCAGCTTAAACTAGCTGGTGATATGCCTGCTGAAACCCATTGCTTGGTTCACTTTCCAAGCTTGATCAGGTAAAGATAACTGGCCTTGAGTTGAGGTTCTCTATTTTATCTTCAGGACATCAGAGGAGACTCCTGGTCTTTTGGACATTCTAAATGTGCATTATGTTGCAATAATTTGGTTTCAGTTGGGATGAGGTGCTTATATATAGACTACTACTGGCCATCCTAAGTGCTTACGTGGTGATGATGTTAAAAAAAGCTTCTCTTTTAAATTCTTAGTTCAAATAATTGTAGCTGACATTTGTGCGATTTTTGTCAATTGTTGGTAAGATTCTATGGAAGTTTCTAATGCATTCTCATCAGATTGGCTAGGGAAGCTGGTCTGGAGTATGTGGAGATTCAAAACCTGACAGAGTTTTACGATGATAACAAGTATGACCTTTTTGTGATTTTCTGGGTGAAGACATGTTATGATTTCTGGAGCAGTTGCTTTTGTATCAATCCTGATATTCTGTTGTTTTACCCTTGGCCACAAGAGCAATCTTTGCAGGGATGCTAATGGGTTATGGTGCAAGCGTTGTGGATCCTAGAGGGAGGCTTCTACCTCGCTCATATGACATACTAGGTGAACTGCAATCTCTTTCCATCGAAGTGCCAATTCCATTAATCGATTTCCTTTTTTTTTTTTGGACTGCGAAGTTCACAGAAAAGAAACCCTAACAAATCTGACATTGAGATGGCTAATAGGGGTCTTATTAGTGCCCATTCATTTCATATATGACAATTTTTCATTTGTGTAGATACTGTTGATCAAGTATTACATATTTTTGGGACTGACCATGCATTTTTCCCTTGCTACTTGAGCTATGCGAGGATACACAAGGTATATCCATACCTAAACACACACACCCACAGAGACACACACACAACTTTTAAGCAACGTTCCATTTGGTCACCCAAAATATTGGCATATCATGGATGGCTCCAGCCTGCCAGGGCGCCTAGCAAGTTTGCATGTCTCAACCCCATGTTTGTATTTACAAGAATAAGAGCTAGATGCCGGGTCCAGAGTAGGACCTCAGGATATGGAAATTGTACTTCTGAGTAGAATTACTTGTTCTCTTCTTTTGATATAAACAACAACTGAGTCAGCAATACCTGTAATTGTTCAGAGTTTTTGTTTGTAGCTGTGTTATTTGATGTCCAACAGAGTCTTCTAGGTTCAAGTGATTCTGCAGAGTGATGATTTGCCTAAGACAGATATTGGACTGAGCACAATTGCATCCATTAAGTTAGAGTGCATTTCCTTTCTGCAGGTTTATACACTACGTTTATCTTTCAGAAGCCTGACCCAGATGCTGCGCCCCCACTTACAACCCCATTATTGGTGGATAGGAATCACCATGAAGAGGAGGCAAGTTTTTTAATTCTATGTAAGAATATCTCACTCAAGCTATCAAGGGGGACCAATCCTTATGCAAGGACTGCAATTGCTTGAAAAATAAAAGGAAAAGAAAATATGCCTCACCTAGCTGCATTGCAAAAGTAACACATGGTTCATTTTTTTGGCTCTGTCCTGGAGGTAATCGACCACGGAACCCTTTCTCATATTGCTTTGTAAGAAAATATGACTACTGTTGAGACCCTAGTGTACTACTGAGGAAAAACTTCGAGCTCTCAAACTAGATGAAGGTAGAGAAGACGCCATCTTTGCCATCTTCCACCTAGCCCAACAGTCATCTTGGTGCGTGAGCTGTACAATGTAATTCAGCAACAGATGATCCATTTTGGACTTCCCATTACCAGCCATTCTCATGAACTTGTTTTTGTTTTACTCCTTGACCTTATAAGGGGATCGAGAATTGATTATGCCATTTTACTGACGGATGCTGTGCACAAGTCTTGAAAGCAATCTTTCGAGCTTCACTTGAGCACCTAGTGTGACACTGATAAGACAAGCTCCTGAATAGAAGGCCTAAAAAAAAAATTCTGTCGTTTCTGATCCATATTTGTACAACATTTACGCCTGTGAGCACTAATTTCAGCCATCACCACCGACAGCCAAATGTCATTTCTCTCTCTTTATATTAGGAAGGGGGGATTGGCGTTTTTATGATTTACAAGCTCCACCAAAACAAAGCACAACTTAGGTTCTTTAATCCTATTTTTCTCATCTATCTTTTGATGAGTGGCATCAATGAGCGCTGTCAGCTTGAGGACTGTGAAAACAGAATCTGGTTACACGAACTTATCTTCTGTTCCAGTAGTAACGTGAATTCACGGTTCTGTTGCATGGTTTTGCTTTGATGTTTCAGAGAGAGTGGACTGACTGGAGAGAGGAAGAAGCCATTGTTTCTTCAGAGCCGCCTGCTGGACTTGGCAAGATAACGGAGCAAAAAGGAATATTAGGTCCGGGCCCAGCAGAGTTACGTTTTCCGGAAGCACTTTAACCTGATGAGCTGTGGAGGGAAAAGTTAATGTTCAAAGAGGACGCTTGTAGATATAACCTTTCATATTTTAGTGACCTCGTCATGTACCTTTAATGTGATCGATTGCTAGTCAGTCTTCTATCCGGTTGCACAGTGCTGATGTAAGACAAACACATCTTTGGTGACCCAAAGGAGAAGTATTTATTTTTGTAAATTTGACTGATCAAATTTCAGTCAGGCATCAGCTTCTACTATATATTTATCAATTTATTCATACCTTGTTTCACAAGAAGTTAAAAAGAAAAGGTTTGCAATAAACTAGCAAGTACGCATACTGTCTATAGGATTTTGGGCTTGTCCATCTCTTGTCGAGTAGAAAAACATCATGTTAATAGGGGTAACATCATGTTGATAGGAGAATTACTCCTGTAATATATGACTCGCCTCCCCCCGTTGGCATCAATAGCCCTAGCAGGCTGCAGCAATTAGGGGTGAGCATTTTGGACCGCCTGAACCGGCTGGCTTGGTTTGGTTTCGAAGGATACCGGTCCGGTTCCAGGTTCCTAAAAATGGAACTGGTGGCCAGGCGGTCCGGTTCCCTATTCCGGGGGGATTGGACTGGACTGGATTGCCTGAACTAGACTGGTCCATATATATGTGTGCGTATTTATTTATTTCTTAAACCTAAATTCACTCACGGTCGCCTCTTTTCCCTCTCCTCGTTATGTTATTATATGTGCAAGCCTCTTGTGTGAAGTTTAGGCTTTGTTGCGCCCTTCCTTACACTACTTGCAGAAGTTTTGTGCCTTTTAGACATGATTGTTAATTCATTTGCCCATAGCATATCTACTAAACCTATTGATCGGTACTTTAGGCCATAATTTACAGGTAACTACATGCACTAAATGTAACAACTAGAAAGGTTGTTACTTGTAATTTGTTTTCTGTTTTTTTTTTGTCGGAATTTTTTTCTATTTCAATTATTGAAGAAAATGGGTTCATAATAAGAGTCTAGAGTTGTAGATTTGTGGTGAACTTCTTTGTTTACCGGTTTTATTGGAACCAGACCGGTCCCCGGTTCCGAAAATTGGGAACCAAGACCACCGGTTTGGTTCCCGGTTCCTAAGGGAACCGGACCAACCTAGACTGGTGCACATCCCTAACAGCAGAGCCAAGGGTTGCACGATTAGCATATCAATCCAATTTTATGGTTGAGTATGAAGAGAGGGCACTCTAGATTCTACTCCAGATGCAGTACAGTGGGAGATGGGGATGGAAGGAGCATTAAGTGAGTTCATCTCAAAGCTAGTGAGCTTCCACATGGATGGTGTCCGATTCAAGCAAATGACATTTTGCTGAGTGTCGGGAGAAAATAGTGTTAAAGAGATCGTGAATGTCGAAGGTGGTAAGAGAGATTAAGGACACAAGTCATAACCATTATCTCACAAATCATGGGCTTGCAGATAAGCCACGATCCAGTGTCGGTACTATATGCCTAAAAATGTGTTCCTCTCTCTATCTCTCAATTACATTATATTACACAAAAAGGCTCGAAAGGAAAGGAGCAGTGGGAAGAGATCGAATTAATAAAAGGGGGGCAATCTTAATCGTCAAGTTCGATGATCTTGACCACCGAGGCATCGCCAACCTTTTGGCAGACAACTACACGATCATGAGCCTTTATAAGACCTGATGCCTTCCCGTGGTCCAGAGCCACCTTCAGAATTGATTCATTCGTTGCACTTGTAGACTCGGCCTACAAAAAGAAGGAAATGTTACAGGCTACATTTTCTAGGCAGTTTTGACTGTATCGAGCGCATGCAATCGTTCACGTGCCTAGACAAATGATAAAGGACCTGGAGTTGTTTCATGACACAGTTTACTGGTCTTTTGAACCAGGAGATACTAAAACGGCAAGAGACTTTGGATACTTACTGGATGTCGAGGATCGGCGAGCATGGGAAATAGGCCTCGGACAATAAGAGATTGCCTTGCCTGCATGGCAAAATCGTAAAGGAAATTGCAAAAAGAAACGAATGTTAAGAGTCTCTCGTGCAAACAAAGTGTCAGATACGAAAAGAAATGCCCGCAAAAAAAGAAAGGATGCACTTTAAAACAGCGTCTTCTGTTGTGTTAACTAAATGACATGTTCGAGAACTGGTCTCTGTTTTTAAGCACATCTGTCTCCCTGATGTTCTGAAGTGGCACATCGCCAGGGGAAAAATTTACAAGGATGACTATAAAAACCAACGTTTGCAACAACTGAAAGGCAAACAAATACAGCTAAAACCATCCTCCATTTGCACAATTTTTTGGAGTGAGTCAACAATTCAGCATTCATGAGACTAATGGGGGAAGAGACAAGAAGCGCAGTGTCTGGTTGCCTTCAGTTGTATGGATAACCACTTGACTATTTTAATAAAAAAGATCTTCCATAATGCAGGCTCATAAATCAATTGAGTTAGAGACTGTAGTCCCTACCTCGAAGGCACCACTAAAAGTCCATCGCAGTTGATTGGTCTTGAGCCGAGGAACTACGACAGAGATCACTGGCATTGTGGGCCTATACTTTGCAAGTAGCCTAAGAAATGCCAAAAGAAAAAAGGAGAGATGAAAAAATCTCCTGGACCTGAAGCTGCTGTCCACAACAAGAATGATAGAAGGATATCTAAACAGGACTAGGAATTGGCAACAAGCATATAAAAGTTCATAAATGTGCAAAAAAAAAAACCTTGCAGCTCTTCCTGAAGAAGTGAAGCATATTATTACTGAAGCCTTCACCTTGATGGCAGCACGCACCTACATCACATCAGGAATATACTCAGAAAATTTGTGCATCGTATAAACTACTTCAAGAACAATCCCTTGTAAGCAGTCAAAATATGGGAGAGCTCTCAGAAATTGATAGGCAAAAGGAAAAAAAATAAAGAAGTCAGAGAATAGCAGGACGTACTGCAGAGGAAGCAATGGATTCTAAGTGGCTCATTGGCTCTCCCACATATTTGACAGTCTTTTTGAAATACAAATCTTGATTGAAGACTTTCTCTGCCTACAGCATCAAACGGACAAAGTGAAGAAACAATGTCAATAGTTCTGGCAAGTACAAGTAGCCTAGGTTTTGTAGCATGATAGAGGTGGTGTGTTGATTGGCCCCAAAATTTTCCCAAGGTTCAACGCATGAACAAAACTTGTAATAAAACAATAGAATGAGGATTCCCTCCTTCAATACCACATGTAGAGCCATTATGCCACACATTTCCCGAAGAACTTCGAGAATAACTTAATCAATGCATCTGAATATGCTTAGTGGTTTTTATTGATGGCTATACCATCAGTGTGAAATGCACCGGGGACCTCAGAGCATTGCATACTCCAACTTTTGTTCCATTCAGTCATACATAAATCACCAGGGTTAACCTGGAAGTTCACCTTATAGGGTGGCTAGGATTTGCACCCCAACAAAAAAAGCCATTGGTGAAACATAACATATTTCTTTGCTTTAATAGTTTCGCCAAACTTCTATATAGCAATTTTATTATTATAGGTTGGATAAGTCGATAGCTCTGGTATTCCAACCGAGAACTATACTAAAAGAGAGAAGAAGGGTTGTTGAATAGCTTTGAAATGACACTTACATGCAAATAATCAACTCCGCTATTCCTATTGGAATGGGTAACTGACCTCAGCACAAATCTTTCCGACAATTGAAATGGTCTCGACAGGGTATAATCCTCGCAGTGTCTCCGCACCAAGAAGAATAGCATCACTTCCTGGACCAACAAAGAAATATATCCATGACACACCTACTGCTGTAATTTTTCCTTAAGCAAAGAGAATAGAAGATCAAAGGAGGAAGAGTTCTTAAGCCAATTGTACAAACGTTCAAAAAGTTTAGTGAAGTGATAAAAATCTGGCAGCAGTTCCTAGAAGAATGATTTTAATTTAGAAACCAGAAATTACCATCCAAAATGGCATTGGCAACATCAGTCGCTTCAGCACGGGTAGGCCTCAGGTTATCAGTCATGCTGTCAACAACACGAGTAACGACTGCCGGCTTCCCAGCCATGTTACACTTGTAAACAGCGGCCTTCTGAAAGAGAAAAACCTGGATCAAGGTGAAAATTATTAGTAGATTTATTGACAATGTGCATTAGAAGGAAACCATTGTTTAACCCCATGAAATCATCCATGCGTATTAAAAGAGGAAGTGTAATCACCTTCTCTGGTGGTAGATCAATCCCCAAATTTCCACGAGAGATTATGATGCCATCAGCTTCTTGGAGGATCTCATCAAAGTGATTTAAACCCTATGTTATTGGGTGAAAACAAGTTACGCGCAATCAGACAAACAAAGATTCTACAAAATCCCTATTGGGCCAGGTCATTTTGGGGCAAGCAGATCATTTATGATGAAAAGGAGGACTAGTTACTCAGTTAGTCACCTCGACGTTCTCTATCTTAGCAAGAATCTGAGTCTGATGGAGCTCACCCAATTTAGACAGAAACTCACGAGCCTGCAGGACAACATCAGCAACCAAGGAAGTTTGAGAATAGCATAGGTATAATGATGACACTGGTGGAAAATAACCAAAGAACAAATCCCAAACCAGTATGATGAGTACACCGTTCAGTAAATAATTTCATCGATGATAAGGTTGACAGAAATGAAGTCCAGAGGGCATAAGAAGTCTGTCTAGATCAGCTTCCAAGTAGAAGAGTCCTTACATGACGAATATCTTCAGCATGTCGAGTATATGAAAGTGAGAGAAAGTCTATGTTGTTCCGGACACCCCAAGTGTTAATGACCTGAAATTTTTTCAATGAGAAACCAGCAGAGCAATTTTAATATACACTCCACTACAAAGGAATCTAGTATAAGAGCAATCCCGTGAAGACATCCACTTGGTTGACCCTAAATAAAGCATCAGGTTAGACTATACCTTTGCTGAATTTGGGGCAGACAGGGATGGGGTAGTGAAGGAGTAGAGGAATATGAAATGCACAAATAGGAAAATAAACATCATAAACTCTGAAATATCCACCTTATACAAATGAAAAATCCTGACTTATGTGAGAATGGCCACTTACATGCACATCTCTCTTTAAGAGACACAAGGACGAGAAATGCCACATTGAAAACTATATACACAAGCATGGGATGATTGCCATAGAAGTTAAGTAAATGCAGAAAAGCAACTGCCTATTTCCCTAAAATGCAGGACAATTATTGATTACCATTTCTTGTTAACCAAAAATTATTTTCGGTCCTAATACTGTTGGCAATTTCTAAGACACTCAAATGATGACATTGATTTCCAACTTGAACAAAACGACATACCTCCTTATCATTATCAGTAAGTGTAGGCAGATCTATGTGAATTTGAGAGACATGGAGAGTGTATAGAGACCCTGCCAACACGGCAGAGTTCTTTATGAGGCAAACCACATCTTCACCATTGACCTCTGTGACCTGTGGGGTAAGAAAAAGGCAAGATAAACAGTGAGATCTGGCAAACAGGTAACATGAGACCCCCAATTGTTAAGTAAGTCATAACATATCGATGAACTAGGAAAATGGCAATATTTTAAGCCACAAGAAAGCAATACACTCAACCACCGCTTTACCTCCAACCACACAGAAGTAGTTTCACTCCCTGTGAACAGATACTGGCCAATAAATATAGTGTCTCCCTTCTTCACTGCCTGAAACGATCAAGGTCAGTTTAGCATGGTGATAATTAATAAAAGCACCTTTGCTAGAAGTCAACAGTAGCAATGAAAAAAATCAGGAAGTGTCATGTTCATTGGTAGACATAGCAGTAAGCTCTCTTTATTCAATGGGATGAAAGTGCTCAATGTGGTGAAATTAAAGCACTATCACTTCCACTTGTAAAAAAATACAGCAACTAGCATTACATCCTTAGATAAGAGACTGAACGGCTCAATGATAGCTAAAGTGAGTTGCAATGGAAATGCAAATTAGCCTTCCTTTTCTAGGTGGGACCCATGATCTACTGAGGATAAAGTTAATTTTCGTCATAACAGTCTCAATATACATTGTGCAGGATCGGATCGGGCTTGCATGAGTCAAGTCACATGAATTGCTAGAATCGTCTCAAAGCAGCAACACAGAAAGCACATGAAGTAAGTCACCAACCTTTGAGAGTCCACTGAAGTTGATTGGTAATAGATTTGAAGTGGCCTCTTTGTCTTGATCCGGTGTTAGGACAAGTAATGTATCTGCCTCAAGGGGAATGGGGTGCTCTGTCTTATTCACTACCTGCAACTCTGGGCCAATTGTGTCAAGCATAACCTATGACAGAGAACAAGACCAACCAACATATTAAGTTCGAATTTGCCAGGAATCAGAAAGCACTCAACATGTTAATGCCTATTCGTTAAAGCACTGCATGTAAATGAACAAGAAAGCCCTCACATCAAGCACATGGTCAATGTCAAGCTTGTAAGAACATCACTGATTCAGCTCCAAGTGAGATAAATGAGAACTTACTGCACATAGCTTTTTCGTGCTCTTAATAGCTGCCTTCAGATTTTCCAATGTTTCTTGGTGGAATTCAGCATCGCCCCAAGAGAAATCAAATCGTGCCACTGTTCCAGATTAGGACGCTAATTAAGTGCACATGCGTTATTTATTTACTTACGTTAAGTTGGAATCCACCATATTAAACACACAATTGTTTCCATAAAAAGGCTTGTTTTATAAACCTGACAGAATCAAAGTAGAACTCCCCCATAAGAGATAATCGAGAATCAAGGCCCAACTAAAGTTATGTAATAAGATTATTGAGTTATCTTATATACGCTGATGTCTGCTTATAGGTTCCTATCAAAAGAACTTTTGTGAATCCACACATTCTAATATTTTGTTTGTCTGAATTAGACTGGATAGGAAGCCTCTTGGTAACATTTCCAATCAATCCCTTCTCTTTTCCATAGTCTAGCAAAAAGGCCTTGGAGGGGCACTTGAAATACAACTCCATAAATAAATGCTACCTAAATTTTGAAAATAATTGGCAGACGGCCAAATTGTTATGCAGTAAAATTACTTAAAGCAAGATGGATTGAAAAATACCAGACATTCCAGCGTTCAAGCAGCTAGAGATTATATCAGCTGACCGTGATTTTGGACCGAGAGTCCCCACTATCTTCGTCATTGCAGGAAAGAATGTCTGCCAAGCTCATTCGATTCAAGACCGTATTAGATTAACACGAAAAGTCTAATTACTCATTTCTATATACAGCTAGATAAAAATCCTTAGAAATGCAATTACTTCCGCACAAAACAAGTTCATGCACATCAACTTCTTCTCAAATAGTCCACACTCAAACTAGTCTAAACAACAGAAACCTGCATAGATGAGATTCAAATCGTTCGAGCCACTTATCTCTTCTAAACAAAACGTCGCCCCATCAGCCCCAGTATGAAAACACGTACTTAGATCGAGCCCGTATTTACTAGCATATATACACACGAAATCTTTCCAGATAATGCATCCACCTCTAGATACACCACCCCTTCTACTCTGTTCTTGTCCCAACAGCAATCAATACTTCGAACCAGAACTGAATTATTACAAAATTGCAGCAGACCAAATTAAACGCCATAAAATCAAAGTCGGACAATCAATCTCAACATATCCAAACCGCCACCTCCTTTTCCGGTGCGTAAAATTTTAGAACGCCTCATGTCAAACCTAAACCTCCCCGCAGTTGAAAACAGTTAAAAGAAATGCTCAAAAGCGAGGCCTACAAATCGCAAACTAAAACACAATCGAAGCTATAGACGGAAAGATAGCGCGCCCTTTCTCCGTAAGCAAGCAACAAAACGAAGCGGCCACAGCTCGTAGGCAACAGGCAGAGACCATAACCCGATCGCCACATGAATCAAACATTCGAAAGATCAAAACCAGAACAAATCAGGGACCGACGACGAACACTGCAAGACACTCCACTAAATCCAGCGAGCACTCACAGGCTTCGACGGCTCCAGAATCGAAGCCATCCGTATTGGCTCCTCGAGGAGCAAGTTGTTGGCGTGCATTCTCCTCCGACGTCTTCTTCTTCTCCGGTCCCGGCAAGAGGAATCGCGTTCGTGGCGATGGCGCGCGCTCTTCGAATGAACTACACGACCAGCGATCACGAGCATTATTAATGGTGGGCTCGTTTTTGTTATATTATCATTATTATTATTATGATTATTATAGTACGAGCGGATCGACGTATCACAGGTCGACACGTGTCGTGTCGGAGGAGAAATCGTGGGGCTACGCTGGTAATGAAACGTCGGCTGTTTTGGTTTTGGGCAGTTCGGGAAGAAGCAGCGTCGACAATGACGTCGCTGGATTCTCGCTTTATTTCTTGTACGAGAAAATATCGAAAAGGATTTGAGACAGCTTTACCGAAAAATAAAATCGCCCGCTGTACGAAATTAACAAAAAAATTAAAAAAAAAGGATCCCTTATAAAGTAATTAGATATTCTCTCAATTTGAGGTAAACGAACAGAACATGACGAAAAGAAACTTGTAACCAAACCAAGGGCTCTTTTTTGGATACAGGATAACATCATCGAAAAAAGGGACTTTTACCTCCAATAGGGGGCTATTCGCACCTGCCCGATAACCTAGCGAGTTGCTTGAATGCGTTCTTTATTTTAACATGTCGGTACCTGCACGCCCCGTATTCCATAATTAGTACATTATCTTTTTCTTACCCTACTTTCTAATTATTTTACATCTAGACAATCACGAAACCTGGACAAAGACCTAAATGTAGCCTTTTAAGGACTTGCTAAAGTCCAAAATGTTTCTAGTTTATAGATCACGTGTTTCTCCAAGGTTGGTAAAGCTTTTAATCTTTTAAACAATGATAAAAAAATTTCAAATACCCCAAACTATTTTTTTTTTTCTAAAAACCCTAAATTTACTTGCTGTAACACAAATACCCATAATTTTTTTTTTGTGTGTCAAGAAGAAATCAGGTTATATTTGTCACGCTGATATAAATTCGTGAGTTTGGAGTATTTATGTCACAATGAACATGTATAGAGTTTTTAGTGACACAAAAAATGTTCGGGATATTTATGTCGCGATGGGCATAGTTTTATAGTTTTTTGTGGTATCAACCCTTTAAATAATTCCTTTAAGACGTGCTACAGATTCTTTTAGAACGCTTGCCTAACTCCTACGAGGATCTCGTTCCGTTGCAAGCCGGTCATTACTCAAAGAAGAAGGCCTGTCCCTAAAGAAAATACTTCGAGGGTGATCGTGATTCGATTTTTTTTTCGGGCGCTTAACTTGTCATTTCTAATGCCTCGTCTCGCTTTTCGTTATATTGAAAACGCAAAATACCGAATCAAAATGCGGCGAGATGGGTAGTTTCCGCGGTCGAGTCAAGGAACGGGAAAAAGTAAATGGTACGTAAAGTTTATGTGATCCGAAGTGTGAACTCGACAGAGTTCTTTTGGAAAATGTATAGGACCATGGTTTATTCCTGGCATTATTCGTGGGGTTGAGTGAGGTTAAAGCGAGTCCAAAGAGGCAATAGTAAGAAAATAAAAACAAAAAAAAAGAAAATTCCGCACTTGTAATTGAAAACCATGTCCGAGATTCGGTTGGATTGGACAGGCCCAGGGATTCGTGCCTCCGCTTTTCACGGGCGGAAACGGGGGTCCATTTCCGCGTCCCAAGCCGTCCACGCACGACAGAATTTAGACGCCGATTCTCTCAAGTCCACCTTAATTATATTAATTCTTGACATATGTTCACAACAAGTCCTAAAACTTATAAAGAAAGTATGTTTGAGTCCAAAAATTTACAAAAAGTTTAAATAAGTCCTAAAACTTGTAAGAAAAGTACGTTTGAGTCCTAAAACTTGCAAAAAGTTTAAATAAGTTTTAAAACTCGTCACAAAAATATCAATAAGTCCTAAAATTTTTAAAAAATTCAACTTTAAAAAAAGGACTTAATTGGACCAATATAACAAGTTTTATGACTTGATTGAACCTTTTAAAAGTTTTAGGAATCAAATGTATTTTTGTGACAAGTTTTATGACTTGTTTGTACTTTTTGTAAGTTTTAGGATTCAAACACACTTTTCTTACAAGTTTTAAGACTTATCATGAATATATCCCTTAACCCTTTTTCAAGTTCATTTCTTTTGATTAGTTTGAAATACAACCCGACTTGACATAATATCGTATGGTACGACGTACATGCCCTGTCTAAATACTCAATTGCTACTCTCACTTTCTAGAAAACGAAATGTTCGTGTCACTGAATATATAAGAAAAAAAATGCAGTAAGTAATAGTTGAAGAGATTAAAGACGATGGAAGACTAAGAGAAAAAGAAGACATAACGAGGTTGTATCCCTGGTTGATGGACTTGTTAAACACATTTAATGAGGAAATTCTAAAGCATTAATTGTGCATATCATTAAAACAATCGGTGCGTCAATTATAGTCGCTACATGTTAGCAAACAAGCGATAAGTCTTGGCATCGAGAGTCATCTGCCCGACTGATGCCACTGCACCGATGGCCACCAACACCGAGGACATGGCGATGATTGTTGTGTTCACCCAGAATATGAAGCTCCTCTTGGAGGGCTTGAAGGCCACATTATAGAAAACCATGGGCAATATGAAGTCCAGGGGGATGCACCCGAATGCGCCGTACAACGCCATGACGTCCCTGAAGAAGGGCAGCATCATGGCCAAGGTGGTCGCCACCACCACCGACAACGACCGAGCGATCAGCCTAGGCACGACATTACGCGTTGAGAATTGGTCCATCTTCGGGTCCGCCAGTTTCTTCTCGAACACTTCGTTGGTCAGTTGCAAATATACCTATATATATTTCGTCAGAGACCCAAATGGATGATGAACTTGTAATTAGTTGAAGAATCAGCTAGAAAGATGAGCAAATTCTATTTTGTTGTTGTTGTTAATTCTTACCACAGTGATTGCTGATAGTTGGAGGAGGCAAAAAATGTTGGTCATCAAGAGGAATCAAGTGGGAAGGAGTGGCTTGGTCTGGCCCATGAAATTGGTCAGAATCGTTCCTTTGGATTGATTTCCAAAGGCCCAATACCCAGAGATTCCAACGCTAAAGTATGTGCTCACTATGACCGAGTAACATACACACAGGCCTTTGAACATCTTGCCCTTCACCGGAGGAGTTAGAGTTGCCTAAAACCATAATGAAAATTTACATTATCGATCGATCAAGGTAAAGGCGAAAATTCGAAAAGGCAAACTTCGAGATAATCAAATCAAGTGGTGCTCTAGAAGACCTGGATCTCGGGGATAATTCCGCTAGCATAAGTGGTGGCGATGATGGAGATCCCATTGAAGGCGCCGAAAAGGCGGTCGACTCGGCTACCGACCACAGAATAGTCCTTTGGCGGTGTGTTCGCCGAGTTTCCTAGGGGGGGTGTCAAAATAGTTGCATAATGGTCAACCTCGAATTTTATCTTAAGCGTTATAAATCGGGATATGATATGACTATGAGTTCATCGTTTTTTTGACACGCGCTACGCGATTTTCTTACCGATGTTGATGGAGCCGCCCAAGGCGCAAACGCTGTAAGCGAGGCAGAGGACGAGAGAGACGAGATTGATGTGCCTGAGGGAGTGGAAGGAGGGGACTTGTGCCAAGAACAGAGTTAGGCCACCAAACATGGTGATGAATTGGTAGAGCTGCATTTTCCCATCTGGCTTGTAGAGCAAATATATGAACTGCAAAACCAAGCAATAACAGAGAAAAAAAAAACTCGAATAAAATCAATAGAGAGAAGCCACATTTATAAAAAAAAAAATCAAATTGTTTGATTAGTGAATACACGCGTATAATTAGAATTGATTTTTCATGTTAATTTGACCTTGAGAGACTGTCCCCCCAAAAGAGTGCAGCCAACGACAGCACCATAGCATATAGCAAACTGTAGAGGCCCCACAAAATACTTTCCCCATGCGGGTCCTGTTAAATAATAAGTCATGACATAAAAGTCGAGTTGGGGAATTCACCAATTCATCCAGGAATTTAGTCGTGCGATAAGCTTAATTGGTTGCCAAATTGATAGATTAGTTGATCAGGGAAAGTAACCTAGGATGTGTCGGGCCATGTCCCGAAACCGAAGCTGGCGTTGACCGAGATGGGCTTGCTGCTCCAAGACGAGCGAGAGGAGGTTGTAAGAGTAAAACGTGACCGCGGCCCCGAGAGCCAGGCATGCGGTCCCGGCCACCCAACCCAACAGGCTCATCGCAAAGGGTAGGCTCAACAGCACCGGCTCCACGATCGACGTCGTCAAGTGGTACCCGCAGTGCCACCATGACCCTATCAATGTGATCGCAAATCCGTTACTTCTGGAAATAACATATATAGTCCTTTCGAATTGAAGAAGACATGCATCGTGTATCTGAAACGGTTTGTGCACATCGACATGATCACTTGCAAAACAAACATCATTCACATATTTCTCTGCGAAAATCTCTTCTTCCTTTTTGCCCCCTTTCGCTACTATTCAATTGGCCTCTTGATTAGGATCATAGTTTGGAAAATCAAGAGAGAAATCATGCAAAATCGTACAGACCTGACTGGACAACATGTTATACGACGAATTAGAAAATGCTTGTATGAAAAATTACACTGCTGATGAAAATCATGTAGTTTTTCTTTAGGGTTTTGATTATATATTTCAGTTGCCTCTTCTAGATTGGCAGGCCAATGGTCTGATCAAGCAATGGACCGTTTCACGAGCTCGTTCTAAGCTCACCCCCGATAATATTGGAGAGCGTCACAACAAGCTCCGGACCCATTTGCTTTCCCTACAAAAATGTCGTCTTGCATCACTCTAGAGAGAGAGAGAGAGAGAGAGAGAGAGAGAGTGTGAGTGTTACAAGCTCGTCCACAGAGAGGGACGAGTGCACTGACCTCGTGATTTGAGAACGAAGAGAGCGCCGGCGTCCAAGTCTTTCGGGTTTGGGCGGCCGACGAAGCCGCCGTCTTTCTGATCACCCAGCGGGACCGAGACTTCCATGGAGCTTGGAACCACCACTGTCCCCATTCTCTCTCCCTCTCTCTCTCACACACACACACAAACAGAATTCTTACACAAATACCAAGAAGAACATCATAGATTCCCAGGTCTCCTTCCAAGAACACGGTACGTCATATCATCAGAAAACGAGAAGAGGGAACAGAAGGGGGAAAAAAGAGAGAGAGCAGAGGAACGACGATTGCGGATAGAGATGACGAAGGAGTGAAGGACGAGGGCGTGATCGTATTATCATATGCGTGGCTCTGGTCAACCGGTCGCCTTCGACTGCTGCAGATTCACAGAAATTCAACTCTCATGCGTTATCCCCAGATTAGAAAAGCACGAAAGAGCGACTCCACGACAGGTTTCCTAGTGTTAAAAAAGAAGATCCCACCGCTTTCGATGGAGATTTTGGACCGGCTCGGCCGGCAGCTAAAGTGCTGCGCGCAAGCCAGTAGAGGATTGTGAACTTCGCAGTCAACTTGACTATTCGTGCTCGACAGGGCAGTCGCTCCGTCGCATAAAAGTCGAAGGACCCCGATCTCAAGAGTGGCCAAGGAAATGTGAAAGTGTGATAATCTCGACTCGACTCGAGCCTTCAGGTCAAGCAAAATCCCAAGTTAGTTTAGGTCGAAGATTTTGGACTAGTTTGGCCTGTTGCTAAGGTGTTGCGTGCATGGCAGTAGACGATAGTGAATTACGCAATCAACTGATTATTCTTGCTCGGATATGGCAGTCGCTTTGTCCCACAAAAATCGAATGACCTTGGTTTTGAGAGTGGCCAAGGAAATGAGGAATTGCAATAATCTTGACTCAGGCAAGCTCTAGGTTAATTTAGGTCGAGTTTGTTTCAAGTTGAAGAAAAGGAAAAGAAAAATACCTTTTTGCTGGTCGACTCCACTTTTAATAAAATATACAAAAAAAAAAAAAGAAAATCAAGTGAATTTTTTTCTTTTTGGGGTCAGATATCAAGTGAATTCATATGCTACAAATATTCATATTTCGAGAAAGGGCCTTTTATTTTTAAACTTATTCTGCGAAGAAAGTTAAAGCGTGCAAGATTTTAAATGAATAAATATAAAAGGTAAAAGTCAATGTTGTCGCTGTCGATGTCTTCCACTTCCAGCATCGATAGTAACTTCAAACAGCTCGTGCTGAATTCCACCATGTGCTCTTCTAGAAAAGGAAGAGTGGGTAATGATGGGGCGCTTGGTGCATCGAGCTTTTAACTTGGGTAGGCTGCTTTGTTTCTCCCTTTTATTTCCAATTCGATGCCAATTTAGATCTATTATAATATGTCTGAAGTTTGAGCTCATGAACGAAAATCGATCCGAGATAAATTATTATCTGTTGACGTTCGAATATGTGCCAGGGAAATTCATATCATTAATTCAGTGTCAAGAGTCCGAAAGTTGACTTACTTGTGAGGACGTCGGAGATAATGATCAAAGGAAGATACGCCAACCTTATATTCGGATTTGGCGTCGGACAAAGAAAAGGAAAATAAGAAATTAAAAAAAAGGGAAAATAACAGATATTGAAGTCCCAGTTGGATTCAGATTGTTGCAGTATTTTGGACTAATATCGGAAAGTCCTACGAGGACTATTATTCCGTCAACTTGCTGACCGAATTTGGACTCTAGCTGGCGGTGATATATATAATATTATATGTTGGGATTTTTTTGCGCCGTAGTTGATCATACGTACAAGAAGAAAAATAGAAGCGCTGTTTCCGATCGAGCGCTTGGGCATGGGATTTTCTCAGAGGTTTTCGTTCTTGCAATTGCACCAAGAGCTTTAGTGTTGAAGTCGATTAAATTTTGTGATAAGATTTGTGTAATTCTTTTGCGAGATTAAGAAATTATTCCGTGAAAAATTATGGAGCTAAACACTACGTGAGTTATTGAGTGTAATTGGAGCTTGAAAAATATTGAAAGTGTTTGAATGACTCGAGTGTGGTTATAATCTCTGTTATATCGTTTGATTTATAGTGGAATTCATGCTACTCTCTCCATGAATGTAGGTCACTACGATCGAATAACGTAAGTTTGGTATTCGATCTATTTTTCTGTTCTGTTTATTTTATTATTTCGATCCTCGATTTTCTAACAAGATGGGGAAAGATATTTTATGTATCGGTCAAGTTACCAATATCGGTTATTGCATGAGCCCGTTTCAGCTAAAAAATAACTGGTGGTCATGTAATCACGTATAATACAAAGCATACGCCATGTCTAAATACTCGAATGCTTCACTAACTTTCTAGAAATAAAAAAAAACGAAATGTTCGTGTAACCGAATGTATAAGAAAAAAATGCAGAAAAAGTAATAGTTGCAGATATTAATGACAATGGAAAACCCAGAAAAAAAGGAAGACAAAACAAGTTCCTATGCATTTGATTTTATCTAAAATGGGGTCATGTAAACGCGTATCCATTGTTGATGGACTTGTTAAGCATGCTTAATAAGGAAATTCCAAAGCATTAATTGTTTGTATCATTAAAGTAGTCAATGCGTCAATTATAGTTATTACATGTTAGCGAACAAGCGATAAGTCTGGGCATCGAGAGCCATTTGCCTAACCGATGCCACTGCGCCGATGCCCACCAACACTGAGGACACGGCGATGATCGTCGTGTTCACCCAGAATATGAAGCTCCTCTTGGAGGGCTTGAAGGCCACGTTGTAGAAAACCATGGGCAATATGAAGTCCAGGGGGATGCACCCAAACGCGCCAAACAGCGCCATGATGTCCCCGAAGAAGGGCAGCATTGTGGCCACGGTGGTTGCCACCACCACCGACAGTGACCGAGCAATCAGCCTAGGCACGACATTGCGTGTCGAGAACTGGTCCATCTTCGGGTCCGCCAGTTTCTTCTCAAACACTTCGTTGGTCGGTTGCAAATATACCTATATAT
Source organism: Metrosideros polymorpha var. glaberrima (assembly GCA_001662345.2). Taxonomy (NCBI): domain Eukaryota; kingdom Viridiplantae; phylum Streptophyta; class Magnoliopsida; order Myrtales; family Myrtaceae; genus Metrosideros; species Metrosideros polymorpha. The sequence continues at coordinate 10,319,671 of BCNH02000007.1, read as the reverse complement.
ATTTCATCAGAGACCCAAATGGATGATGAACTTGTAATTAGTCGAAGAATTAGCTAGAAAGATGAGCAAATTCTATTTTTTGTTGTTGTTGTTAATTCTTACCACAGTGACTGCTGATAGTTGGAGGAGGCAAAAAATGTTGGTCATCAAGAGGAACCAAGTGGGAAGGAGTGGCTTGGTCTGGCCCATGAAATTGGTCAAAATCGTTCCTTTGGATTGATTCCCAAAGGCCCAATACCCAGAGATTCCAACGCTAAAATATGTGCTCACTATGACCGAGTAACATACACACAGGCCTTTGAACATCTTGCCCTTCACCGGAGGAGCTAGAGTTGCCTAAAACCATAATGAAAATTTGCATTATCGATCGACCAAGGTAAAGGCGAAAATTTGAAAAGGCGAACTTAGAGATAATCAAATCGAGCGGCACTCTAGAAGACCTGGATCTCGGGGATAATTCCACTGGCGTACGTGGTGGCGATGATGGAGATCCCATTGAAGGCACCGAAAAGGCGGTCGACGAGGCTACCGACCACGGAGTAGTCCTTTGGTGGTGCGTTCACCGAGTTTCCTGGGGGCATGTCAAAATAGTTGCATAATGGTCATTGGTCAACCTCTATTTCTATCTTCAGCGTTATAAATCAGGATATGCTAATGACTATGAGTTCGATGTTTTATTGACACACGCTACTGATTTTCTTACCAATGTCGATGGTGCCGCCCAAGGCGCAAACACTGTAAGCGATGCAGAGGACGAGAGAGACGAGATTGATGTGCCTGAGGGAGTGGAAGGAGGGGACTTGTGCCAAGAACAGAGTTAGGCCACCAAACATGGTGATGAATTGGTAGAGCTGCATTTTCCCATCTGGCTTGTAGAGCAAATATATGAACTGCAAAACCAAGCATAACAAAGAAAAAAAAAAGTCGAATAAAATTAATAGAGAGAAGCCACATTTTTAAAAGATCAAATTGTTTGATTAGTGAATACACGTGTATAATTAGAATTGATTATTCATGTTAATTTGACCTTGAGAGACTGTCCCCCCAAAAGAGTGCAGCCAACGACAGCACCATAGCATATAGCAAACTGTAGAGGCCCCACAAAATACTTCCCCCATGCGGGTCCTGTTAAATAACAAGCAATGACATAAAAGTCGAGTTGGGAATTCACCAATTCATCCAAGAATTTAGTTGTACGATAAGCTTAATTGGTGGCCAAATCGATAGATTAGTTGATTAGGGAAAGTAACCTAGGATGTCGCGGGCCATGTCTCGGAACCGGAGCTGGCGCTGACCGAGATGGGCTTGCTGCTCCAGGACCAGCGAGAGGAGGTTGTAAGAGTAAAATGTGACTGCGGCCCCGAGAGCTAGGCACACGGTCCCGGCCACCCAACCCAAAAGGCTCATCGCAAAGGGTAGACTCAACAGCACCGGCCCCACAATTGACGTTGTCAAGTGGTACCCGCAGTGCCACCACGACCCTATCAATATGATCGCAAACCTGTTACTTCTGGAAATAACGATATATACTCATTTCGAATTTAACAAGACATGCATCATTTATCTGAAATGGTTTGTGCACATCGACATGTACAGATCATGCGGAAAACAAAGACCATTCACATGTTTCTCCGCGAAAATCTCTTCTTCCTTTTTTCCCCTTTTGCTACTATTCTATTGACCTCTTGATTAAAATCATAGTTTGGAAAATCAAGAGATAAATCAAGCAAAATCGTACAGACCTGATTGGACAACATGTTATACGATGAATTAGAAAATGCTTGTACGAAAAATTACGCTGCTAATGAAAATCATGTACTTATTTCTGTTGCCCCTTCTAGATTGGTAGGCCAAGGGTGTGCATGACAAAATTTCTGTTCCAGAAGTCAATTTCTAAGAAAAGAAATGTATTTGATAACGACACAAAATTTCTATTTCTGAAATAGAAATTCATTTGATAACAACATAAAATTTCTATTTCTCGGGCCGCCGGTGGCTGGCGTTCCACAGCCGGCGTCCCGCGTCCACTATTCGGGGTCCCCGCGACCGACGGCCGGTGTCCGACATGCGGCGTGGAAGGTGGTGGCGGTGATTGGTGACAGAAGACGATGGGGGCAACCGGTGGCGGTCAGCGGCCACCGATGGATAGCAAGTGGCGGTGGGCGGCGATGGGTGGTGAGGGCGACGACGGGTGACGGCGGTTGGCGGGCAAGCGGCGAATGGCCTATGGCGGGGGAGCGAGCGAGCAAGCGGTCGGCGGCGACAACGAAGAGCCATGAAAGAGAGGAGAGCAAGTTGTAAAGAGAGAGAGAAGAGAGAAAAATTTTTATTTTTGATTTCTGTTTCAAAAATCAAGAAACTGAAAATTTTAACTTCTGATTTCTATTTCAGAATGATTTCTGGACCAAAAAGTTGTTCCAGAAATAGAAAAATGAAGTTGCGTTACCAAACAGATTTCTGTTTCAAACCTGTTCCAGAATGATTTCTGGAACAGAAATTGTGAAATAGAAGTGTTGTCATGCGCACCCCAATTGTTTGATAAAGCAATGGACCGTTTCACAAAAACCTTTTCAAGCTCCCCCCCAATAATATTGGAGAGCGTAATAATAAACTTCGCACTCATCTGCTTTCCCTACAACCATGTCGTCTTGCAGCACTCTAGAGAGAGAGAAAGAGAGAGAGACTGTGTTACAAGCTCGTCCGCACAAAGGGACGAGTGCACTGACCTCGTGATTTGAGGACGAAGAGAGCTCCGGCGTCCAAGTCTTTCGGGTTCGGGCGGCCGACGAAGCCGTCGTCTTTCTGATCACCCAGCGGGATCGAGACTTCCATGGAGCTTGGAACCACCACTGTCCCCATTCTCTCTCTCTCTCTCACACACACACAAACAGAGAAACAGAATTCTTAGATGAATACCAAGAAGAACATCATAGATTCCTAGGCTTCCTTCCAAGAACACGGCACGTCATATCATCAGAAAACAAGAAGAGGGAAAAGAAGAAGAAGGGGAAACTAAGCAGAGGAACTACGAGTGCTGATAGAGATGACGAAGGAGAAAAGGAATCGTATTATCATATATGTGTGGCTCTGGTCAACCGGTCGCCTTCGACTGCTCCAGGTTCACAGAATTCAACTCTCATGCGTAATCCCGAGATTAGAAAAGCACGAAAGAGCGACTACACGACAGGTTTCCTAGTGTCAAAAAAGAATATCCCACCGCGTTCGATGTTGTGTTGGAGATTTTGGACCGGCTCGACTCGCAAGCCAGTAGAGGATAGCGAATTTGGCAGTCAACTACTTGACTATTCTTGCTCGATGTGGCAGCGGCTTCGTCCCATAAAAGTCGAAAAACCTTGATTTTGAGAGTAGTCAAGGAAACGTGAAAGTGTAATAATCTCGACTCGAGCCTTGATGTCGAGCAAGTTCCCAAGTTAGTTTAGGTCGGAGATTTTGGACTGGTTTGGCTTGTAGCTAAGGTGTCGTGTGCATGCCGGTAGAAGACAGTAAATTCCGCAATCAACTGATTATTCTCACTCGGATGTGGCAAACGCTTTGTCCCATAAAAATCGAAGGACCTTGATTTTGAGAGTGGCCAAAGAAATGGGGAAGTGCAATAATCTTGACTCAAGGCAAGCTCTAAGTTAACTTAGGTCGGATTTGTTTCAAAGAAAAAGAAAAATGCCCTTTTAATAAAATATACGAAAAAATTACGAGAAAATCATGTGAATTCATATGCTACCAATATTCATATTTCGTGGAAGGGTCTTTTACTTTTATAGTTATTCTTCGAAGGTTTTAAGTGTTTTTTGATTAAAAGGAAAGCTAAAGCGTGCATGATTTTCAATAAATAAATAAATACAAAAGGTAAAAGTCAATGTGATGTCTTCCACTTGCAGCATCGATAGTGACTTCCAACAGCTCGTGCTGAATTCCACTGTGTGATCTTCTAGAAAAGGAGGAATGGGTAATGATGGGGCGCACATGACAAAATTTATATTTCAGAAGTCAATTTTTGAAAAGAAATTGATTTTTCTATTTTTGTTTCAGAAATCAATTTCTAAGAAAAGAAACGTGTTTGATAACGACACAAAATTTCTATTTCTAAAATAGAAATTCGTTTGATAGCAACATAAAATTTCTATTTCTCCGACGTTCGGTGTCCGGCGGCCGGCGTCCGACGGAAGGTGGTGGGGGCAACTGGTGGGCGGTGACAGCGATTGGTGATCGGCGGCCACCGGTGGGTAGCAAGTGGCGATGGGCGACGATAGGTGGTGAGGGCGGTCGGCGGGCAAGCGGCGAATGGCCGGCGGCAAGCGGCGATAGCGGGGAGCCATGAGAGAAAGGAGAGCAAGTTATAAAGAAAGAGAGGAGAGCAAGTTGTAAAGAGAGAGATGAGAGAGAAAATTTCTGATTTCTAATTTCTGTTTCAAAAATCAAGAAGCTGAAAATTTTAACTTCTGATTTCTGTTTTAGAATGATTTGTTTCAGAAATAGAAAAATGAAGTTGCGTTACCAAACGGATTTCTATTCCAAACCTGTTCCAGAATGATTTCTGGAACAGAAATTAAGAAATTGAAATATTGTCATGCGCACCCTTGGTGCGTCAAGCTTTTTAACTTGGGTAGGCTGCTTTGTTTTTCTCTTTTATTTTCAATTCGATGCCAATTTAGATCTTTGGAAATGGGAAAGATATTTTATGTGTCGGTCACGTTACTACATGAACTTGTTTCGGCTAAAAAATGACCAGTGGTCATGTAATCCTATATAATACAAAATATACGTCAAGTCTAAATACTCGAATGCTTCACTAACTTTCTAGAAATAAAAAACGAAATGTTCATGTAACTGAATGTATAGGAAAAAATGCAGAAAAAGTAATAGTTGCAGAGATTATAGACAATGGAAAACCCAAAAAGAAGAAGAAGAAGGAAGACAAAACAACTTCCTATGAATTTGATTTTATCTAAAACGGGCTCACATAAACGCTTATCCGTTGTTGATGGACTTGTTAAGCACGCTTAATAAGGAAATTCCAAAGCATTAATTGTGTGTATCATTAACGCAATCGGTGTGTCAATTATAGTTACTACACGTTAGCAAACAAGCGATAAGTCTTGGCATCGAGAGCCATTTGCCTGACCGATGCCACCGAGCCGATGGCCACCAACACCGAGGACACAGCGATGATCATCGTGTTCACCCAAAATATGAAGCTCCTCTTCGAGGGCTTGAAGGCCACATTGTAGAAAACCATGGGCAATATGAAGTCCAGGGGGATGCACCCGAATGCGCCGAACAGTGCCATGATGTCCCCAAAGAAGGGCAACATCATGGCCACGGTGGTCGCCACCACCACTGATAGTGACCGAGCGATTAGCCTAGGCACGACATTGCGCGTCGAGAACTGGTCCATCTTCGAGTTTGCCAGTTTCTTCTCAAACACTTCGTTGGTGGGTTGCAAATATACCTATATATATATCGTCAGAGACCCAAATTGATGATGAACTTGTAATTAGTTGAAGAATTAGCTAGAAAGATGAGCAAATTTTTTTTTTTGTTAATTCTTACCACAGCGACTGCTGATAACTGGAGGAGGCAAAAAATGTTGGTCATCAAGAGGAACCAAGTGGGAAGGAGTGGCTTGGTCTGGCCCATGAAATTGGTCAGAATCGTTCCTTTGGATTGATTCCCAAAGGCCCAATACCCAGAGATTCCAACACTAAAATATGTGCTCACTATAACTGAGTAACATACACGCAAGCCTTTGAACATCTTGCCCTTCACCGGAGGAGCTAGAGTTGCCTAAAACCATAGTAAAAATTTACATTATCGATCCATAAGGGTAAAGGCGAAAATTCGAAAAGGCGATCTAAGAGATAATTAAATCGAGCGGTGTTCTAGAAGACCTGGATTTCGGGAATAATTCCACTGGCGTAATTGGTGGCGATGATGGAGATCCCATTGAAGGCGCCGAAAAGGCGGTCGACTCGAGTACCGACCACGGAGTAGTCCTTTGGTGGTGTGTTCGCCGAGTTTCCTTGGGGTGGGGGGAAATAGTTGCATAATGGTAAACCTCAATTTTCATCTTAAGCGTTATAAATCATCAAATGAATACAGGATATAACTTTAAATTTGACGTTTTATCGACACGCGCTACGCAATTTTCTTACCGACGTCAATGGAGCCGCCCAAGGCGCAAACGCTGTAAGCGAGGCAGAGGACGAGAGAGACGAGATTGACGTGCCTGAGGGAGTGGAAGGAGGGGATTTGTGCCAAGAACAGAGTTAGGCCACCAAACATGGTGATAAATTGATAGAGCTGCATTTTTCCATCTGGCTTGCAGAGCAAATATATGAACTGCAAAACCAAGCATAACAGAGAAAAAAAAAAAGTCGAATAAAATTAATAGAGAGAAGCCACATAAAAAAAATCAAATTGCTTGATTAGTGAATACAAGTGTATAATTAGAATTGATTTTTCATGTTAATTTGGGGGGTTGAAGTTACTAACCTTAAGAGACTGTCCACCCAAAATTGTGCAGGCAACGACAGCACCATAGCATATAGCAAACTGTAGAGGCCCCACAAAATACTTTCCCCATGCGGGTCCTATTAAATAACAAGCCATGACATAAAAGTTGAGTTGGGGAATTCACCAATTCATCCAAGAGTTAATCGTACAATAAGGTTAATTGGTGGCCAAATCGATGGTTTAGTTGATTAGGGAAAGTAACCTAGGATGTCGTGGGCCATGTCCCGAAATCGGAGCTGGCGCTGACCGAGATGAGCTTGCTGATCTAGGACAACGGAGAGGAGGTTGTAAGAGTAAAACGTGACCACGGCCCCAAGAGCTAGGCACACAGTCCCGGCCACCCAACCCAATAAGCTCATCGCGAAGGGTAGGCCCAAAATTACCGGCCCCACGATTGACGTCGTTAGGTGGAATCCACAATGCCACCAAGACCCTGTCAATGTGATGGCGAACCCATTATTCCTAAAAGTAACGATATATACTCTTTTTCGCATCTAAGAAAACATGTATCGTGTATATGAAACAGTTTGTCTACATCAACAGGTACAGATCATATGCTAAATAGAGATCATTCCCATATTTCTCCATGAAAATCTCTTCTTCCGTTTTTTCACCGTTTCCCCGCTACACTATTGCCTCTTGATTAGGGATCACAGTTCGAAAAATCGAGAGGAAAAAAAATCATCAAAGATTGTACAAACCTGACCGGACAACATGTTATATGATGAATTAGAAAAATGCTTGTATGAAAAATTACACTGCTGATGAAAACCATGTACTTTTTCTTTAGGGTTTTGATATTCTATTTCGGTTGCCTCTTCTAGATTGGCAAGCCAATTGTCTGATCAATCAATGGACCGTTTCACAAGCTCGTTCCAAGCTCGCCCCCAATGATATTGGAGGGCGTCATAACAAGCTTCGGACTCATTTGCTTTTCCTACAACAATGTCGTCTTGCATCACTCCAGAGAGAGAGAGAGAGAGAGAGAGAGACTGTGTTACAAGGTCGTCCACAGAAAGGGACGTGTGCACTGACCTCGTGATTTGAGGACGAAGAGAGCTCCGGCGTCCAAGTCTTTCGGGTTCGGGAGGCTGACGAAGCCGCCGTCATTCTGATCACCCAGCGGGACCGAGATTTCCATGGAGCTTGGAACCACCACTGTCCCCATTCTCTCTCACTCTCTCTCTCTCTCACACACACACACAAACAGAATTCTTACATGAATACCAAGAAGAACATCATAGATTCCCAGGTCTCCTTCCAAGAACACGGTACGTCATATCATCAGAAAACAAGAAGAGGGAACAGAAGGGGAAAAAAAAGAGAGAGCAGAGGAACGACGATTGCGGATAGAGATGACGAAGGAGCAAAGGACGAGGGCGGGATCGTATTATCATATGCGTGGCTCTGGTCAACCGGTCGCCTTCGACTGCTCCAGGTTCACAGAATTCAACTCTCATGCGTAATCCCGAGATTAGAAAGCACGAAAGAGCGACTACACGACAGGTTTTCTAGTGTTAAAAAAGAAGATCCCACCGCTTTCGATAGAGATTTTGGACCGGCTCGGCCCGCAATTAAAAGTGCGTTTGATAACCTGCCAGAATTTTTAATTTTCTGCTAGAAGTGATTCTGGAGTAGAAATGTGTTTGGTAAAGAATAATTTCTGGAACAGTTTTCTACTTCAGAATAAGATTTATGTTTTGTAAGGAATTGATTCTCTATGCATAATCAATTCTTGCCAGAAGTGATTTTTTTACCTTTTTATTAAATAAAATATTTTAAAAAAATAAAAAAAACAAGAAAAAAGAGGGGAGGGGTCGAGGGCGGTAGGCCCTTGCTGCCACCAAAAAGGGCCGGCGGGGGTCGCCGGGACTTTGGCGAGAGCCTAGCAACCCTTGCCCAGATCTGGGCGAGGGTCGCGCATGGCCCTTCGCCCAGTGCTGGGCGAGGCTCGCCGGTCCTTGCCCAACACTGGGCGAAGGGTCGCCTGGCCCTCCCCTGCCAGCCCTCTTTGGTGACGAGGCTGGCGGCAACAAGGGCCTACCGCCCAGGCCCCGATTTTTCTTTTTTAAAAAATATTTTTGAGTATTTTGAATATTTTATTTAATAAAAAAAGTGAAAAAAACAAAAAGTTTGGGGGTAAATGCGTTTTTTATTTCAAGTGAAGTAAATGTGTCACGCAATCATAAGTTTGGATTTTTTTTATTTATGGTTTTTTCCCTTTTTTATTTTCAGTTCTCATTTTCTTTCTTACGCTCGTAAGATGCTGGATGCCGGACGCGTGGACGCCAGTTGCCAGATGTGCGGACGCCGAACGTCGGCTATCGATCCCCGAACGCCATTTGATAAACTTGCCAAAAGTAGAATGAGAATGAGGATGCGTTTGATAAATATAAATTCTCATTCTCTGCCAGAATTGATTCTCGAAAGAATGAATTCTTGTAAAAATAAAAAAATTCTGGCAAGAATGGTTTTCATGCAAGCCCTAAAGTGCTACGTGCTAGCCAGTAGAGGATAGTGAACTCCGCGGTCAACTTGACTATTCTTGCTGGACGTGGCGGTCGCTCCATCCCATAAAAGTCGAAGGACCCCGATTTCGAGAGTGGCCAAGGAAATGTGAACGTGCAATAATCTCGACTGGAGCCCTGAGGTCGAGGAAGCTCCTAGGTTGGAGATTTTGGTCTAGCTTGGCCCGCAACTAAAGGTGCTGCGTGCATGACAGTAAAGAATATTAAATTTTGCAGTCAACTTGACTATTCTCGCTCGATGTGGCAATTGCTTTGTCCCATAAAAGTTGAAGGACTCTAATTTTGAGGGTGGCCAAGGAAATGGGGAAATGCAATAATCTCAACTCGAGCATTGAAGTTGAGCAAGCTCCAAGTTAATTGAGGTTGGAGATTTTGGACTGGCTTGGCCTGCAGTTAAGGTGATGTGTGCATGCCAGTAGAGGATACTAAATTTCACAATCAACTTGACTATTCTCGCTCGATGTGACAATCATTTTGTCCCATAAAAGTCGAAGGATCCTGATTTTGAGAGTGACCAAGGAAATGTGAAAGCGCAATAATCTCGACTCGAGCCTTGAGGTCGAGCAAGTTCCAAGTTTATTTAAATCAAAGATTTTGGACTAGTTCGGCCTGTAGCTAAGATGCTGCGTCCATGCTAGTAGAGGATAGTGAATTCCGCAATCAACTAATTATTCTTGCTCGGATGTGGTAGTCGCTTTGTCTCATAAAAATCGAAGGACGTTGATTATGAGAGTGGCCAAGGAAATGGGGAAGTGCAATAATCTCAACTCGGGCAAGCTCCAAATTAACTTAGGTTGCGGTTGTTTCAACCCGAAGAAAATGAAAAGAAAAATATCATTTTGCTGGTCGTCTTAGCTTTTTATAAAATATATGAAAAAGTTACTAGAAAATCACGTGAATTCATGTGCTACCAATATTCATATTTCGTGGAAGGGTCTTTTACTTTTATAGTTATTCTGCGAAGGTCTTAAGTGTTTTTGGATTAAAAGGAAAGTTAAAGCGTGCATGATTTTAAATGAACAAATACAAATGTTAAAAGTCAATGTTGTTGCCGTCGGATGTCTTCCACTTGCAGCATCGATAGTGACTTCTAGCAGCTCGTGCTGAATTCCACCGTGTGCTCTTCTAGAAAAGGTAGATTTCTCATCATGATGGGGGGCTTGATACATCAAGCTTTTAACTTGGGTAGGCTGCTTTGTGTTTCTCTTTTATTTTCAATTCGATGCCAATTTAGATCCATGGAAGTGGGAAAGATATTTTATGTATCGGTCACGCGAGCAATATCGATTACCGCATGAGCCCGTTTCGGCTGAAGAGATGACCGGTAGAATTGTTTGTCCCTCAAGTAAGATTTTGCTTTCTTTTAAGACGTGTGAAAAGCGGGACAAAACTTGTCTTGAAGGTATAAATATTGGATTGGGCCATCGACGGTGAACATCATTAGATGATTCGGTGCGTGCGAATTCAGCTCCACATCTACCATCTGACGAGACGTGCCCTGATCTGGCGGTGCCATGCGCGTGCAGCAAGTACTCCGTTTTGATACAATCGTTGAAGCGCCTATATATGTTCGTGGGCTTCTCATTCTCAACGAGAAAAGCGGTGAGTGGCGCAGTGACCAACCGCTCAGGTCGACACGAATTGACGGTCGGACCCGAGTGCCACGCCAGTCTCGGCAATGTTTGGATTTGGCCAAGCTGTTCAACTGCCCACCCGTCGTCCTGTGTGCGTTTGGTCAATGAAATTATTCAGATCGGAGAACCGGAAGACGGTCAATGCTCCATAAATCTTCCCTTTCGTTTTCCGTACAGCAAGCGTGATCTTGACTGGGATTTTGACTTGATTTCTTCTTTGGTTTTTTT
>BCNH02000007.1:10153450-10300474 GCA_001662345.2 Metrosideros polymorpha var. glaberrima | reverse complement strand
ACATTAATGTAGACGATTTTTACAAATTTTTAAATATTTTAAATATTTTTCTATTCGACTATTCACTTTTCGGAAGGGCCAATGGGGGTTGCCAAGGCCTCGATGCCTAGGTGATCCTCGCTGAGGCCACAACGACCCTGCCGTCCCTTTCGGGAAGTGAAGAGGAAAAAAAAAATAAAAGAGGAAAAAAAGAATAAACAGTAATTAAAAAATTCATAAAAAATTCAGGTTTTAAAAAAATGCGAAAATTGTCCACGTCAATGTTGACCGTGCTACGTAAGATGGCTAGCAACCATGTTAACGATTTTCGTCCAATTTTAGCCGGAAAGACTATATTGGTAAATTGTAAAAAAATTTAGGACTAAATTGGTCAAATTAAAAAGTTTAGCACTAACCACTATACAATAAATTTAGAAATTTTTTGGTAATGATTTCATTTTCACATCAATATCGATTTGCATTCTCACTTTTCAAAACTTACAATTTGACCGCCAGTCAAAATCAAAAACTTAAAAAACTTGTTCGCCCCTCTTTCAAATTAAAAAACCATAAAAAGCTACCCATCCACACTTAACCAATCCAAGGTCCACAATGCCCAAATCCAAAATCAGCCGCCATGTTCACGGCCACCCACCGCATCGACCGATGCCACGCTAACCCCCACGATCCTCCCCATCTCTCTCGAGCACGAGCTCTGTGCTCTATTCAAAGCTCGTCTGAGCTTGAGCTAGAGCTCCTCCATGGCGAGATCTATTGAGAGCTCCGCCATGGCAACATTGAGCTCCGCGCTCAGAGCGAGGCCAGGTCCAACCTCGACTTGGGCCATCATGGAGGTCGGACCGTCACCGATCTCTAATATGAGGTCCGGCAACGGTCGCGTAATTTGGGATGGAAAATGACAATTTGGTAATAAAGTGGACAAGGATCGTGGGAGGGAGATGCTAGTTGACATCTAGTAAGTAGAGACAAAATGCAAAACGTAGATTTTCAAAAGATATGACGCAAATTGATATAAGACATAAAAGTGAGGATGATCATTTCCTTGTTTGATAAATTTATAACCTAAGAGTACAACTATATTAACGGGCCATTTTGGAGTAGAACTAGCATAGCAACCTACCACCATGACTCTCACTTAATTACGAGTTCCTCGAGATAGAGATTCAATATCATCGAGCCCTAAGCCGAAATTATGACAACGTCCTTGCCATCGGGACAATCCTATCCGTGGTGGGTAGCTTTCCACTCGTTCCAACATGAAACAAAGTAGGTGTTGAGTATGTCTTTAATTCTTTATGGACTTGAACCAACGTTAGGGTTTGAGAGCAGTATAAATATTATTTTTCTCAAATTATTAGATTAAGAAAGTTGAGACACAAAAGAGTCTGAGGGTTTTGTGCTGTCTTTTATAATTCTTGAATTTCTATAGTGGATTTTGCTTCTCTTCTCCTCATGATTTTTCCAGCAAGGGTTTTCTACGTAAATTTGTGTGTTCTTTATTCTTCTCAGTTTCAATTTTATTCTAATTTCTGCATCTGTCATAACAGTAGGGTTAACATCAAGAAAAACTCCAAATTGGTATACTTGTGACAAATTTACCTTCCGTTAGTTACTATCAAATTTTATCGTCAAATTTCTGAGTTTGATGACACGTGACAATTGACGGGGTATACCAATTTAGAGTTTTACCCTTCGTTTGTCACATGTGTGCCAGTTTAGGATTTTTTGTGGTATTAACTCAATTTAACGAAAACTAACGGAGGGTAAATTTGTTATTGGTGTATTAATTTGGGGTAACTTTGTCACAGATGTACCAGTTTGGAATTTTCTGGTAAAAAAATTAATTTGAGGTAAATTTATCACATGTGTACCAGTTTGAAATTTTTCGTTGTTAAAAAATTAATTTTTGGTAAATTTATCATTGGTATATCAGTTTGAGGTTTTTCGTGATATTATCCATTTTTATCCCTTTTTTAAACCCTGAAATATAACAAATGTTTCTTAAGTCCCAAGGATTGAACTATCATCATGTGTAATGATGACTCTATTGTTCTAACTAGCTAGCTTGCCGCTTAGTTTCCATTGCTAGCAATTACGGGCGTGAATCACAAAATTTTTTAGCAAAGAAATTTGTTTAATAACGACACAAAATTTATATTCTCAGAATAGAAATTCATTTGATAACGGCATAAAATTTTCTATTTCCCCGACGGCACCAGTTGCCGGTGGTGACGAAGGAGGACGGCAGGTGGTGGCGAGCGGGGGGCGGCAACGGCCAACGGAGGGGAGGGAGGAGGTGGGGAGCCAAGAAAGAGAGAAAAAAAGAAGGGTTTTTAACTTCTGATTTATGTTCTAGAAATAGAGAAGTTAAAAATTTTAACTTCTGATTTCTATTTTAAACCTATTTCTGAAATTTGCCCTATACACATAAACTCGCAAGTAGACTTGATCATTGATTTGATGAGTCCTCGAGTTTGTTCGACCTAAAGTGGAATCGGGCAGATTAGGATCCCAGTCCCCTTATCTTTTGGCAATGGTGGGAGAATTTTCTATGTCATGAATGGACTTAGGTAACGATACTGCAGACTACATTGCTCAAAGCCTTCATGCAGCAAGATCCGAGCTCGTCTGAGATGCACGAATGAAGTCTGTTTGTCAGCAAAAAGAGAGTGATGACCATACAAGGGCTATTTGCCTTCACTCCAACCTTCGATCGGCTAATGATGATGATGATGATGATCATTCAAGCGCCTCACTATAGACCGAAAGGGATGGGCAAACTATCTTGAGTGTACGTTAGGCATTATTAACTACATGCCGTCACCCCCAAAAGAGGCTAGTCATTGAGGGAAAACAAGGTGTCAACCTCCCCCAACTCTTGCTTCGTATTTCAAAGCAAGTTCTCTTTTGAAAGGGGATGAAGACAACATCTGTTGGCTTTAATTGCAGCAATCTCCTCTCTTTCGGATCCACAGTCTCTGTCTACATTGACTAGATTCTTCTTGCAGCTCTGAGAAGTTCTTATTTATATGCACTCCCTCCATTTTTTTCTGCATAGCTCAAGGTGACACAGAGAGAGAGGGAGAGACAAAGAAGGAACACTTTCTAATTGGGTGATGCCAAGAACCCATTGACATCATCCAGTATCTCTCTCTCTCTCTCTCTCTCTCTCTCATATCTCAAGTTGGGTTTTTGTTCTAGTGGGTGTTGTTGTGATCAGAGCTCACGTGGGTCTCAGCTTTTTTGTGGCAGTCCAGCGTTATCATGCAAAATTTACGTGCACTTCTTCTATAAGGGCTTGCATTTGCTTTCTTTGCCTTTTGTTCTCGCTTACTCCACTCGCTCTACTAGTCCAGCTCTTGCCCATTTGTCCAAACGTAACTCAGAAGCAAAAATCACTTCAACTTCACCACCACAAAGCCTAAAAAAGGAGGAGAAAATAGAAAAACAGCAACGTTTTGCGGGTATAGAATCCAGCACTTTGTTATATAAGTGCTGACATACTTCACCATTCTCTTTGTCCATCAAATTATATCCCGCTCCTTTGCGCTCTCTCCCCTGAGCAGCTTATATATATCGTGATGGACCGCCTCTCATCAACGCCGATATTTTCGGTCCTCCCGGACGACATCTCGGGCCAAATCAGGCTGGTCTGGCAACAGACTAGAGAACCTCTGATAGTTCCATTGCTGAAGGTCTTGGTGGTAGTGTGCTTGGTGATGTCGACAATGCTGTTTGTGGAGAGGGTTTACATGGGGATCATTATCTTCTTCATCAAGCTGCTTCGGCGGCGGCCCGAGAAGCAGTACAAGTGGGAGGCGATGAGGGACGACATCGAGGCTGGGAGCTCAGCTTATCCCATGGTGCTAGTGCAAATCCCCATGTACAACGAGAAAGAGGTACACGAAAAATTCCTTTTCTTTGGATCTCTTTCTTTTCTTAATGTGAGGATTCAGCCTTTCCTCATTAGTTTTCTGATGTGTGTTAATAAAGAGACGTTCTTTTTCAAGCAAATTTAAGGCCTTGAAGCGTTGTTGCTACTTTCCAATCTCTCCATGCATACATGGTCAATGCTTTTTCTGCAGAAGACTTTAATTAAGGGCATGATGTAGCTGGTCATTAGTGTCTAATTTAAATGGTTATCTTTAATGATTAATAGTTGGTTTTCTTGGCAGGTTTACCAGCTATCCATTGGAGCTGCATGTGGGCTTTCATGGCCGGCTGATCGGATCATAATACAAGTTCTTGATGATTCGACGGACCCAGCTATTAAGGTTCTGCTAGGCTAATATAAGCAACTCATTCTTATGTCAACTTCTGTTTTTGATTGTCTTTTGGGTCCATTCGATCGCGATGTTGACCAGTTATACTACAAGAATGTTCACAAGAAGGCTCAAGAGACTCCACTAAATATGTGTCATTCATATGGCCCTGGCCCTTCCTTTTGATGCATTGCACATTTACCTCAAAATTGCACTTTCTAGCTCTAATTAGCAGTCAAAGTCCCTATCCCCAAGCACTGGTAAAAAAAAAAGGTCATATTGTTACAAGTAAAAATGCTTAATTTCTTACGGTTCAAAGAGATGACAGATCATTTTCTTTCCCCTGTTGATCCTGTATGGGCCCCAAAAAGTTGTTCTGAATTAGATCCTGTAAATAGATTGTTGATCTACTTCACCGAAAGCAAAATTACGCCTTTCCCGATTCATTGACGTCTGAATTTTGTTTTTCGCCTTTTGGGTTGAACTGAAAATTGTGCAGGAGTTGAAGAAACTAGAGTGCCAAAGATGGGCGAGCAAAGGCATCAACATAAAGTATGAGATCCGAGACAACAGGAAAGGTTACAAAGCCGGGGCGCTCAAAGAAGGCATGAAGCACAGCTATGTCAAACAATGCGACTATGTGGCCATCTTCGATGCCGATTTCCAACCGGAGCCCGATTATCTGTGGCGGACCATACCTTTCTTAGTCCACAACCCCGAAATCGGGCTCGTCCAAGCTCGGTGGAAGTTCGGTGAGTTACACATTTTCTCCTCTTTCTTGATGTTTCTTGGCCCATGGATGCCTATGTATTGTATATGAATGTAGTAGGTGACTTATGTAGCCATCATCACTGATTAGTCATCGAAGAAGAAATAGTTTATGTAAAAGTGACATTCGAAGCAAATATGGTCAATTACAAACACAGCATGATTGAGAAGTTGTCCTTCAACATAAAGCTTTGCGGCACGGAGAGACTAATAGTAGAGGAACAGAGAAGTATAGCCTGGAGTTAACAGATCTCCCATCATTATGCTGCAATAAAATCGATTTTCGCCTCTTCTCATCTCACTGCTTTACAGCTAACAGTGTTCGCTCTTCCTCTCGAACAACTTTATGCTCCGTAGCGATAATGGTTATTACATTACATGAAGACATTCCATCCAACTCTGGAACATTTGATGGATTCGGGATGACGACATTATTCTTGATGGTGTTGCAGTGAATTCTGATGAATGCTTAATGACGAGGATGCAAGAAATGTCACTAGACTACCATTTCACTGTGGAGCAGGAAGTGGGCTCGGCAACCTATGCCTTCTTCGGCTTCAACGGTTAGTTCATCATTTTTTTTTGTTATCGTTGTTTGTGTTGTTGGTTTTGGTATTAAGCTATTTGGTCTAAAGTTTCGAGATGTTTGACTGCGCCATTAATCCAGGGACGGCGGGCGTGTGGAGGATCTCCGCTCTGAACGAGGCCGGAGGGTGGAAAGACCGAACGACTGTCGAGGACATGGATTTGGCTGTGCGGGCTAGTCTCAAAGGATGGAAATTCGTCTATGTCAGCGACCTCAAGGTGCCATTTCGCCCCGTAATTAAGCATTCATTGGGGAGATCATCTAGAAAATTTTAGCAGCTCACTAAAGAAGGGACAATTAGTACAATTAGTATAACTGAACATAACAAAAGTTCTCAGTAAAAATTTTACAGGGAGGAGCTAATAGGGTCAGGTTTTTTCATTTGGGGAAGTGAAAAATAGTGGATGAGTGACTTGCCAATAATGGGTTTTGTCAATGCAATCCAATTTGTCCAGAAAACCATACCGAATTTGGAGAATTTCTTGCATATTGGCACAAGAAAGGCATGAGAGAGCAATGATTTCAAATTATCCATCTGGTGGCTGTCACTGCACTCTATGCTGGCCACAATGAGTGACCTGGTCACTGGTTGAACAAGCAAAAACCATATGCACCTGGGGAGTGTTTTCCAAGCATGTTTTACTGTCATGACATAAACCCTGTGCATCTTTCACACTTTCTTTCACTTTCCTTTTCTGGACCACACTGTTCAATCCACATCTATCATTCAGTTACCCCCCACATAAGGAACTTTAAGCAGGTTCCTTTACAGTTGATTTTGTCCGTTCAGCGCGAGTCATCCGCTGATTTCGACTTAAGTTCACCACAAGATTGTTATCCTAGTTTATTTTTCGGCTGCAGGTGAAGAGTGAATTGCCAAGTACGTTCAGGGCATACCGCTACCAGCAGCATCGGTGGTCTTGCGGCCCTGCCAATCTCCTCCGGAAAGTGGCGGCAGAAATCCTCAGGAACAAGGTTAGATTTTACGCACCTTCCTTAATCTTTCGATCCAAGGTTTCACTATGAATAACTAAACAAGGCTTGCTGTTTTTCTCTTCTCTGCTTTCGCAGAAAGTGTCCATGTGGAAGAAGTTCTACGTGATATACAGCTTTTTCTTCGTCCGGAAGATCGTGGCCCACATCGTCACGTTCGTGTTCTATTGCGTCGTCATGCCGGCGACCGTGCTGGTTCCAGAAGTAGAAGTCCCCAAATGGGGGGCTGTTTATATTCCCTGCACTGTTACTCTCCTCAATTCAATTGGCACTCCGAGGTCACTACTACTAACCATAGGCCTTCACTGATTTCGCGCATTATTACTAGATCTAAAGGGCTGCGAAAAGCATCCCACGGGTCGACTTTTTCGGCCTTTACATCAGCGCATGATCGATTATCCCATAAATGAATGGAAAAAAACGAGTTCGAGGAACGTGATGGGTGTGCACAATATGTTGGCAGGTCACTTCATCTGCTGGTGTTCTGGGTCCTGTTCGAGAACGTGATGGCTCTGCACCGGACCAAGGCGACCTTCATCGGGCTGCTGGAGGTGGGGCGAGTGAACGAGTGGGTCGTCACCCAGAAACTAGGCGACGCCCTCAAGACGAAGTCGGGTAAAGCTCGCAGAAGGCTTCGCATTTGGATCGGACAAAGGTGACAACTTCAACTGGCCATCACATACACATCAGTACATGCTTGAGTAACATTTGATTCATTATGCATTTTGTCTTGCTCTTGGTGATGAACAGAGTCCATGTGCTGGAGCTTTGCGTTGGTGCCTATCTCTTCTTCTGTGGATGCTATGACTTGGCTCACGGCAAGAACCGCTACTTCGTCTACCTCTTCCTTCAGTCCTTTGCCTTCTTTGTTGCTGGGATTGGCTACGTGGGCACCTTCGTTCCCATCTCTTAGTCTTAGCACACAGAATAAAAAATAAAATATTAAAAAAATATTTCATCATCATCATTATAATAATAATCATTAATATTATTATTCATTTGGATTGGGTTTTTCCTCTCAAATTGTTGTATTCTGATGTGATTAATACAAGGAACACTTCGATTCCATTCTTTGTATAGAGCACAAGGATGCTGCTCTTGTGCTTTGTTGATCTATAAAGGCAAATTAAATCACAGTTATTGTACCGTTACTTTTGCAGAAATTATACACGAGCGATGTCAAAAGCTTTTGGTCCAAGCCATTTTGTCGTCGTCGATTTACCAAATTATTTGAGTTAACGTTTTCGTCAACTGTCATCGGTTCTTGTCGAATCGCCGGCGTGGCAAGAATTGGCGTGCGGTTCTAATGTGATTTGCTGATGTTTATTAACAACACAAAAGTAAGTATTTCTAGAATTAGAAAAGCAAGCTAAATGGAAAGCATAGAAGAGTTAATAAGAAAAAAAAGTTGCCATTGGAGATGTTAATCGAGCAAGCTTGAGCTGAGCTGAACCATGAGGTAAGTCTTAACTTGTCGCCATGCCAATCCATAACAAAAAAAAAAAAAACTATAAAGAATTTATGACGTCATATGGCATCACTGAAATTAATTTGCCTAATTATGATCAACTCTGAGACTATTTTCCAAAGGATGGTAAAAAAGAAAACTCGGAGTTTTCAATTTGGATATATTTTACATCATCTGTGTTTTGAACGTGGAAAAAGTTATTATATTATCGAGGATCACATAAATCTGAAGATTCCCGAATAAATAAACCTTTCGATTTCATAATCTTGACTTAATTGATTGTTAAAAAGATATGGTATGCAAAATTTAAAGTAAGCGAGCCGTCTCTTTGAACATCACTCAATCAAATCAACTTGTGAATTGGGCTTGATGGCTTGTCATGTCCAAATACGAATAGGTCACATTCTATATTGAAATTGACTATCAACTCAAATTGGTCCGACTTTTTTTTATTTTTGTGAGACGAGCAAGGACTAAAGTCAAGTTGTTCCAACTTGAAATTAAATGTTATCTGATTCGACACTAAGCCAATTTAGTATCCAATATGCCTCATTTGAGTTCACGTTAATCACCGAAATGATATTTGTTATAACATTAATAATTTATATGCGTTTATAATTGGTTGCTGTTTTGATTTTTAAGATCCTTAAATCAAAAGTCACAAAATCAAGCCCGGTTTCTCAAACCGGCTTGCGTAGCTAGTAACTACGATCCAATTCCGAGCATCGAAACGCAGTGCGTTTTGGCAGATAAAACGCGCGGCTCTCCGACGCCAACTTCTCCGGCTCACCGTCGCCTTCTCTTCAATTTGTCGCTGCTTCCTCTTCCGCTTCGACGCGCAGTTTCGCGGAGCTCCAGGTATTCGATTCGATAACTCTGGCTTCTGCTTCCTCATCCCCTGCTTTGATTCCTGGCGAAATTGAGCTTCGGGACTGTTTCACATGGAATCCAGTTGGGGCTTGAATGGTGGAAGATCGATAGGCGATGCGTGGTGCTTTAGGGTTTTTTTTTTCTGGTTTTCGATTGTGTCTCCTCAATCTTTTTTGCCCTTTTGCTGCTAATCCATGTGAATCAGAAATTTCCCTGTCGCGACGTGCCTTTTCGTGTATCCGTTTCGATTGTTTGTCAGTATTTGAATTGATTGATCTTCAGTGCATCAGATGAATGGAGAAAAAAAAAGTGTGACTTTTCTGAATTTTTTTTTTCTTTTGGTTGTGGTTGTAGGGTTTTGTAGTAGATTTAGTGTTGCGTGAGGAGTGAAGTAGGGACCGATGCTTTCCGGAGTCAAATTCATTCCTCGTGACCAGATTGATGAGGTCTTAACTCTCTATCCTTTTGTGTTCTTTATCTTATTTCATGAGTTTAAGTGTTTCGAGTCGAGAAGGAGACTGATTGTTTGTCGTCGTCCTCTATTATATTGGCATTTTCTCCCAGAGACAAGGTGGAAGCACAGATTCTGCAGCAGAGGGTCGGAGGAGATCTGGCAGTAGGAAGGAAAAATACAGTAGAAAGAAGAAAGGTTCTCGAAACGAGAGTTCAGATGATGAGGAGCTCCAGCAAATAAGGAAGGCGCCTAGGAGGAAGAAATGGTACTCCTCTGAGGAGTACTCGTCTTCTCGTTCAAGTGGAAGCGGCGATGAAGACTCCCCACAAGATGAAAGTAGGCGTTATGCCCATAAAAAGAAGAAGAAGATTGATGCCAGAGAATTGGATGGTGGTTCTAAGAGCAGGAAGAGGAAAAGCAAAAGTGGTAGGAAGACTTCTGAGGATTTTTCTTCTTCTTCGGGTTCTGAAAAATCCGACAGCTTTGAGGTTGATGCTAGGAAAGAGAAAAATCGGAGAGGTAGTAAGAAAGATGGACAGAAAAAGGGGAAGGAAGGAGCTGAGCAGAACACAGTCGAGGGTGATTTTGATGACCAAAAAATTGTGAGGAGAGAAATGGGGTTAGAATGGATGCTGAGGCCTAAACAGAAGACTGAGAGAAGCCCAGCAATAAGTGTTGATAAAGAGCTGTTCGAAACTGCGAATGAAGAGGTACCTAAAACAGATTCTATCCTCTTCTACATTTTTTAAGAAAAAAATCATTCTAAACTTTCGATTGAGATGCCAAATAGATCCACATGGCTGTCTAAATTAAGGGATAGGGTGGGTTGCCTCATCTGTAGAACTTAGCTATCTGCATTTCCACCATGATATTGCAACATTTAAATTCACCATTTTCTTCAACCTGACCATAATCCATATTTGGCATCTCTTAAACACTGCCCTTAACATGTAATGCTCGGTTTACATGTGAAAGATTGAAATGTGAAGGGCACCACATCCAACAGATAACCAGAGACTAGTGCACAGCACCACGAAAATAGATAGATTAACATTTTGACGGGGTATAAAGAATTGCACTCTTGCTTGTGCCTTGTTACCATGAACCTGTTCTTTGATCCATTTTAATTTTACCGTTTTCCAAATTCATGCTAGAAAAGGGCCACAGTGTCTCTCCAGCCTAACTATTTAGAATTTCTGCCCTTTGTAATTCTATTGCTTTTGGTTTGTCTTGATGAGGATGGAAAATGACATGATCATGAGAAGTTTTTTGTAAGTGAGAACCATCAATTGGCTGGGTATAAGAATTTAAGTTTAATTTCAGAATGAGCTTCGATTTATTCTACAAGCAATTGAACATTTACTAGCAGGGGATGGTCCAGCATATTGCGTTGCCTCCCTCTTATTTTGCTCTCCTTTATCATTTTAGAAGATGGTTTTTTGTTCTGATATTTGGGTGTTTTATAGATTGCAATTATGCAATTACTCTATTTATTTTTGAGTTGGTCGTTCATTTAGATTCAATTCATTTTGCAATGATTAACCTGCTTATGCATATGTCTATTTATCTGATGCATGATGTTTGCTTGTTACTTGTGTTTGCTGGTTTAACTTTTTATTTTTTAATGTATATGATTGGCTGCTCCACCAGGAAATGAAGGTAAATCCAAGGGAGTTAAATCCTTATCTAAAGAATAATGGAAGTGGTTATCCAGAAGAAGATGGACCAAAATCTGGTGGAGCCCGGCTTGTGTCTTCATCAGTTGTCGGGGATGGAGGTGCGAGTTGGAGGCTGAAAGCCTTAAAACGAGCGAAAGAGCAGGCAGCTAGGGACGGACGAAATATTGAGGAGGTATCCACCTGTTGCAAGCATACATATTAACTTTAGAAACAAGTTCTGGACTTCCGATCCAATTTCATCGTGCAGGTTGTGGCTGAACGTTGGGATTCCCTGGGTCATCTGGCGGTTTCTGCTGCATCTCATAGAGCTGCTCCTTCTCGTGCTCATTTGGATTCTATAAGAAACAGAAAGAGAGGGTTAGTGGAAGAGCAACAAACAGCTGGCCAGAATGAAGAAGATGGCAACGCTAAGAAGGTATCTGCCATAAATGAAGAGCAGGATTGCTTTTCCCGTTTCTTTTCACTAGTATATTTTTGCAGTTTTAATTTGAATTATGAGTTATAATAGCCCTTTGAAGCATGTTAAGAACAGTTTCATATTCTGTTTTCTGGGGATTATCAGAATACACGAAACTATTTGAAGGATGTCTCTCTTCGCAATCCTGACATGCGGTTACCAAAAGTTGATGACTCGTTATCATGGAGAAAGCGAAGAGGTCAAAATCTATCTGCCAGGGATGCTGATGCCGAGCTCATTTCTTCCGCCATGTCCAATTTAAACAAGTTTTCTAATGATGGAAGCTTCATGCAAACAACTCTTGGTCGACAGAGAAACATATCCGGTGATTCTTCATCTTCACAACCTGCACATGGCAGGAAAGTGGATATGTTAGAAAAAAATAAGCCTCTTGAAGCAATTACACAAGTGAATGAGGGGTTAAGTGCAAACCAGTTGGCCGCTAAGGCTTTGCAGCTTCGCATGAAAGGAAAGTATGATGAAGCTGAAAAACTATTGGTTAGTTGACATTTCCAAATTCTGATTGTGTATTATCACTCTTAGCTCTTTTAACTGAAGGTTGCATGCAGTCTCTTCTCTTTCTCTGTTTGTTTTTTCATAAGTAAGCTCATGCAATTTTTCATGTGTGGAGACAATAGTGCTGTAAAGGATGTAATGACTAGGGAGTCCACGAATGCTTGCTTGATACTTGTCATGTGAGCAGGGATGAGGAGAAACGTGAATGAGTTGTATGTCTCTTGCCATGATTGTTTTACATGCAACACTTCTTTATGCTTGCTTCCTCTTTAAAACTAATTGTTAGAAACAACATCCAGGACTTATTTTGGATGAAAGAAGGCCTAGAGGCTCCTGCATGTCTATTTTCCTAATTCTCTAGCATGGACGGTTTCAGAACAAGCATATAAGATATACAGCTTTCATTCGCTGTTTTTCTTTTCTTCTTTTGCCCTGCAACTTGAATTGTCAGATGCACAAGTATAAAGTTCTAGAGGACCTAATCAATGGGTTGACACGGGGATCAATGAACTTTGCATGGAGATCATCTATGATTTTTGTGTATGTACTATGTAGTTAAAAGAAATCTAGATTTTGTGAATTTCCTCTTTTGCAAAGTCAATAGCCTGCAAGCCATTGCTTATTTCTCAGAGAGTTTGCTGCTTTTTTTCAAAGATAACCACATGTCAGTTTTTTCTGATGGTGAATGTGTTAACTTGCAATATGGATTAGGAATTGCGTTGTTGTTTTTCAGTTTTTCAGGGGGGAGCCTGATGTTTAATGTTTTTCCACATATATCATCTGAGTTCCTGCAGTCAACCAAATTATTGTTGCCATCTTGATTTGTATTAGAGCAATCTTTAAGGTGGTTTAGACTTTTAGAGTGCAGTGTGGTGAGTGGTATGGTAAATTCTCACTGGATCTACTGATCTAAACAATAAATATGCCTTAAGAGGGTACTTAAAAGATAACATTTCTTTTTTTTTAACCGAGTTAGACCAGTGGAGACTAACAAGCATCTGTTTTTAATTTCCCTATATGCCAGCAAGAAGTGGAGAACTTGAGAAATAATCGGCATGCTGAGGATTCTTCACTTAAATCACGGAATGAGGGAGGCACAAACAGGTGAGACTTTATCAGCTTTTGTCTGCGCTTATTTTGCACCTACTTCAAATTTGAGGTCCATCCTGATGTTTTTGTTCTATGATTGAATAAAAAAGGAAAAGCAAAAACAAAAAGTGGCTGATGAAATTAATGGGAGTGGGATTTTATTAGTTGAAGTGGAGAAGGATTTTTATTGTCTCGCTGCCCCACCTCAATTGATAGTTTTTTCCTCTTGTATGGGATGGATATTTTGTTGGTAAATCATATCTTGGATCAATTAGTCATTCATGTATATGGTACGTTTTTCCGGCTTTGATTTGTGTCCAGGAATGTTTTATATGATGCATCTCGTCTACGGAAGGAGGAGGATGATGCTGACAAGCATCTAGCTAGATCAATAATGGAAAATGGTCGTTATAGTACTTCAGGCCAAGCAGACGATGAATATGATTTTGACGGTCCCCCAAGGAAAAGGTCTCAGAAGAAAGGGGCTAGCAATGACCAGAAGGCCACCCAGAGTAGCAATTTGGCAAAGCGCATCTTGACTCAGCAGGAGCGCTGCTTTTACTGCTTTGAGAATCCAAAAAGACCAAGACATCTAGTTGTTTCAATTGCAAACTTCACATACTTGATGTTGCCGCTGCAGCAGCCTGTTGTGCCTGGCCATTGCTGCATAGTCACAATGCAGGTGTGCTTTCTTTTGCTTTTTTCTATGTATAGATTTGTGGGTGCTTCCTAGTACAATTAGAGCCTGTATATGTATTACCTGGAAATGCTGTTGTTCCTTATGGACAACGATTCATTTGTCAACAAGGAGCACTAAATAGTAGTCATTACTTTTTTCAAGTCCTGAATGGAATTGAAATATTGTTGCCAGTCATCAAATACAAGTTGGGGGCAGTCTACTCTAGGCCTGGCTTTATCAGCATTTGGGCATAGTCAAGAGTAATTCATTTCATACTCCTGATGCATTTATTGCTAATGGATGTACCTCAAGTTGCCTAAATCACTTCTTCTCATGTATAATTTGCTAGTCAAGCTCTTTTGTTCGTGACAATCTTTTCAATTTGAGTCCTTACTGATAAACCAATATTATTTCAGCATGAATCATCCACAAGAAATGTCGATGACAATGTGTGGGAAGAGATCCGGAACTTTAAGAAGTGCCTGATTATGATGTTTGCAAAGCAAGAGAAGGATCTTGTGTTTCTTGAGACGGTGATGGGTTTGGCACAGCAACGACGCCATTGTTTGATCGAGTGCCTTCCGTTACCGAGAGAAGTCGCCAACGAGGCTCCTCTTTACTTCAAAAAGGTAATTTACAATTGGTATGCGGCTTCTGAATATATCTGCAATGCTGTTTTGATTCTCTCTTTGTTTCTTTGCACTTGGTCCCTTTCGTATTTGACCAAGACAGGATGCGGATCTGGCTTTTAAAATCTTGTGTTTGTAAATGACCTACTGCGTCAATGAATGAAAGCATCGGTCACATATTGTCATCCGATCATATTTGATATTGACTTGCATGTAAACCGTACATATGCTCGGAGCCTTTCTGTCCGTTTTCATTCAATCCTAGTTCGGTCGGGTCTCATGCTCATCGGTGATCCCGCTTAAAAGCTTTGCACTTAATACGTATAAACTCGTGTTTCTTTGTTGCTGAGACATGGACAATAATCATCCGAGTGCTCTTTCTTGTCCCTAACCACAGCTTTGTTTCAGGCAATCGACGAAGCTGAAGATGAGTGGAGCCAGCACAACGCGAAGAAACTCATCGACACTAGCACGAAGGGTTTGCGGGCTTCCATCCCAAAGGACTTCCCATACTTCCATGTGGAGTTCGGCTTGAACAGGGGCTTCGTTCATGTGATCGACGACGAGAAGGATTTCAAGAGCAGCCTTGGCCTTGACGTGATAAGGGGGATGATGCGTCTGCCGGAGGAAGACATGCACCGGCGCCGTAGGTCCGAATCTGCGGACACACAGAAGCAAGCGGTCGCGAGTTTCATGCAAGCTTGGGAACCATTTGACTGGACAAAGCAGCTAGATTAGTTAATTGTTCGCTCGGTTTTGGGCGTCATTCGGATCAAGCTGAAGAGTTTTATGTAGGTGTGTAGCGTTCTTGCTTTAATTTGTAAGATGTTATATGAGGGAAAATTAAAATATTGTTCATGCCAACAATTGTAAAGATTGTCATGGGCGATTGTCATGCGCGTAGAAAATATTTTTTATTTATTCATTTTGTAAGCAATACGAATAGAAGAATATTTTTGAAGTAATTTATTAAATTGATAAAATCTAATTAAGCCAATTGAAATTGTAACGAGAAAAAGATCTGATGTTTTTGTCTTTAATTTAATTTAATTCCATACACACTTTTGTTTTCAATCAATAAAGCAAAATCTGGTTTTTAAAGGCGCGAACCACTTGTTCTGAACGCTAATGGCTCTGGACAAGTCCACGTTCGAAACCCTTGTCCCTTCGCGCTTCGTCACCTTCACATTCCCCGATCCTTCTTCTCTCTCCGCCGCCGGCGACCACCGCCTCCTCCGAGTCGCCGTCCTCGACTCCCCCATCCAACCAACCTCCTCACCCCGAGCCGCCGCCATGCTCGTCCCCTCCCATCGCGAGCACGACTGGATCTTCTCCACCGAGTCCGGCCACCTCCAGCTCCTCCTCAGCTCCCCCGGTCTCTCTCGCCTCATCCTCATCGGCCAGCAGCCGGTCGTTGGGCGCGGTTCGGCTCTCGGTTTCCGCCGTCAGATGGAATGTGATCGATCGCGTAGCGAGGGTCTCGAAGAGAGCCTGAAGCCTCTGGTTTTGGCTTTGTCTCCGAGGATTTGCTTTGAAAGCGGAGTTCCGGAGGTAACGTTCTTAAGTTATGAAGATGATTTGGTTGCTAGTGTGATGCTTGAAGTGTGCATTGGTGAGTTTGTTGGCGAAATGTTAGTTGAAGACGTGGAGATAGAGAGGGGCAGTGGTTGTGGGGACAGAGAGTTTAGAAGGAGATTGAGGTTCAAAAGAATGCCGAATTTGGTTCAGACTCAAGTTCGTATTGTGCCGCAAGAGAATCGTGGTGAGACAGAGGGAGGTTTCGGAATCAAGGAAATGCAATTCAAAATTGATGCTAGTGTTTTGGTGCATCCATATTTGGCTCCCATGGTGGCGAGTTTATCGCTAATTGGTTTTCACGTCGATGAGCAGATTCGGAAGGGGTTGAGGCTGAGAGCATTTTGTGCTGGTGTCGGTGGTGGTGCTATGCTTGCTTTCTTAAGGGGTCAATTGGGTTTTGAGGTCTTGGGAGTAGATGTTGATGAGGTGGTTTTGAGGGTTGCGAAACAGTATTTTGGGCTTGAAGATGGTGAATTTTTGCGTGTTGTAGTTGGGGATGCAATAGAATGGATAGAAAGACTTGCAAGCTGGAAAACCGAGGGCACTTTGGGTGCTGTGTATAGTCGTGATTTCAGTGTTGCTGATGGTATTAATGGTAAATTTGATGTTATTATGGTGGATTTGGACTCAAGTGATGTTAGTACTGGTTTGGTAGCTCCACCTTTAGAATTTGTGAGGAAGCCCGTTCTGCAGGCTGCCAGATCGCTCCTTTGCAAGTTTGGAATTCTTGTAATTAATGTGATTCATCCTAATAGGTTTTCTTATGAGACAATGATTAACAAAGTGAGGGATGTCTTTCATGATCTGTATGAAATTGATGTGGGGAATGGGGAAAATTTTGTGCTTATTGCCACAGTGGCATCTATTAGGGATTGTTCTGGGTATGATGTTTCGTTTGTCATGAAGCTGAACTCAATACTTTCTGGTGCTTACATGGACTCCATTAGGAAAATCTGAAGTCCTAGGGAAATGCAAGTTTACTGTAGGAGAAAATAAGAAATTCTCAAATCATCCCCATCAAGCATAGTTGGAGAAAAGATGACTGTACCTTTGGCACACAGTAAGAGCTTAATAGTTTTTCTCATCCAGTGTTGGCCTTGGTTATCGTGCTTGATCCCTCATTTCCCGGGAGCCCTGGGTTTGTTATTTTAGCAGTGCTAGTTCTAAGGGGGTTGATGAGTTTGTTGGTGCATGAGT
This sequence comes from Metrosideros polymorpha var. glaberrima, assembly GCA_001662345.2. Classification (NCBI taxonomy): domain Eukaryota; kingdom Viridiplantae; phylum Streptophyta; class Magnoliopsida; order Myrtales; family Myrtaceae; genus Metrosideros; species Metrosideros polymorpha. The sequence goes on along the minus strand of BCNH02000007.1, from coordinate 10,283,249 downwards.
GTGGTTTTCAAGATACCCTGAACCGACCATGACATAACTCGGAGAGGCTACTGTGGTTTCAAGAAGGAGACTAATATTACCTATGTTGGTTGTCTTTAGACAACTGATGTTGTAAGACTCGCTCGCTTTTGGAAATCTGTCTGTTGCTTGTTTTTTGCCTGGAAAGTTCTTCTCTCCCTGACTCGATGAACATTGATATAAATTGCAGACTTCGTTTGCTGATCTGCAGGTTGTTGCACAAAAACCTTTTGGTAGGAATTGTTTCCATCACTGCAGATAACCAGAAGTGGGAGTTGTCATTTATTTAGGAATGTTGAATCCGTAGAATGTATAGCGCCATTTGGTTGTGGAGAGATGAGTAGCTAGTGTCAAGCACACTTATAGGAAGGTCAGCTAGTGCAAATTAACAGATGGTATTCCCTACTGGGTAATGTTGAGCGCCCATCTAGAAAAACAAAAGCGCTGTTCGGGGTTAGAACTTCACTCGTCAATCTACCTGAGAAAGAATTCATCGATATTGAACAAGATGCAGGTAAGACGCGAATTGATTTACTTTGATGCTTTCCTTCCAGAAGTGATGCAGAAATTGTTTCTGCTTCGTCGTGTTAATCCAAAAGTTGCTGGAGTTATGGAAGTTAAATGGGGGGCAGTTGCTGTTCATTGAAAATGAAGCTTCAAGTGTTGGACAAATCGTTCTTGGAACATCATACACTCCTATATGACATGCAGCCATGTTGAAGAATATGTTGCTGTTTACGTATGGAAAAAGAAATGTTTTGGGTGGCTTGAACATCCGGGCCATTATATGTCGATTTCGAGCCATACCAATCCGAATAGATACCTATATATATGTTCCGAGACTCTATGTCATGTTTTCCCTTAGATTATTTTTGGTCCCCAACTTACTACAAATTTCAATCAATACATAAAGGTCGAATTCGAGCCACGCGAGAGGGTTTGATAACCGAGGCGGGGAGAGCAAGAAAGAAAAAATGCCAACTCAAACTTTATGGTTCAAGACAAAGCATGGAAAAGAAAACATTCTAACTCCGAGCCCGAAAAAATATGACCCTTTTCTTCGATGGCATCGAAACTTTGTACCTCAACCTTAAGCGCCATGCCTATTGCCCGGGAAGCCCGAGGAAGGACCTTGCTAAAGATGAAAGACTTCCCTTTCCCTTTTCTTAAAAAGGAAATTAAATCATTGAGAAAAGAATAGGAGACGGTTTAGTGGTACTTACATAAATAATTTACCTGTGACTGTTTATATGAATGCATTGTTTGAATGGCTATGGATAAAATTAATTATTTCAACAACAAAAAAGCGACTTAATATATTTTATGAAAAAAAGAAATCTTTGCTCTTTAATAATAATAAAAATGATTACTTTTATCTCATGATTGTACTACTTTTTTGAATTTTCTCCTTTTTTTAATCTTATTTTATATATATACACACAATAAATAATGTATTATCTATTCATTGCACTTTTTCATATTTTAATATCAATATCATCGTTTGAATGGTTAATATTTTTTTTTCAAAAATTTGAATTATAAAAATATTACTGGATTTGGAAGCCTACAAAAAACTATAGAAATTGCGGGGCAAATCTATTTTCGGGAAGTAACTTTTTCTCCAATTATTTTCCCCCCGAGATTAGATACAGCCGGTCCAAAACCCTTTCTCCAACAGAAACCTAATAATCTCCCCACAGCCAAGCTCTGCTCGCCTCGCCGCCGCCCCTCCTCTCTCTCCCTCTCTCTCTCTCGCAGCGCCGGAGAGTCCCCGCGCGCGCACGGCTGCTTCCCCTGAGGCCTCGCTAACGTTAAGGTAACGATGTTGTTCTTGCTTCATTACGTGTCAGTCGAGACTCAGGAGGCGATTCTTGGAAGAATCGACGCGGAATCGTCCGTATTGAGTCGCTTGCATCTCCTTGTCTAGCTCTCGAGCTAGGGTTTCATAGTTGAAGCTTCAGTCGGCGTTTTGACCCCCCCTGTTCCCTCCTTTTACCTCGTAAGACTGGTGTTGGTGAATTTTATAGGTTGACCACGTTGTTTAACCTTTTTGCTGGTCATCTGAATGCCGTTGGTCTGCTGTGGAGCTGCACGAGCTGCTTGTCTGTTGTTTTGAACGATGTGACGGCAAGCCATTTCGACACATCTTGTGAAAAGAGTTAAAACTTTTTGGTGTTGTGATTCCAGAGTATGGGGGTGAAGGCCAAGAAAGCAATGAAGAAGTCGTTGAAGAAGGCTTCCACGCAGTCTGTGTTTTCGAATAGTAAGACGGAGGATGTCGATTTCTTGGTATGCAGATTTTCGACTTCAATGTTTTCTTTTTGTGCTTATGCTTTGTGAGTTTATATCTCTGGTCTTTTCTGATGAAAATGATTCCTTTTGCATTGAAGCCATTGGAAGGTGGTCCTGGGCATAAGCTTCCTGTGGAGAAACCTTCCCAGAGTACTTCGACGGTTCTTTATGTTGGTCGTATACCGCATGGTTTCTATGAGAAGGAAATTGAAGGTATTTCTCACTCTCATCTACTGTGTTGGTTTGTTTAAAGGAATGTTGTAGCTGTTGATGATGTCAGGCGATAACTTCTTTGCCCTTATTGCTTGCTTGCTACAGGTTACTTCAGTCAGTTTGGTACTATCAAGAGGTTGAGAATTGCCAGGAACAAAAGGGTCAGGCTCTGGAAACTTGTGACTATTATTCTTTGTGAGCGAGGATAATCTAATATGAGGAAGCTTGCTCCTTTGGCATTTCTATGATAGTGTCAAGAAGGATGCTGCGAGTGTCTTAGGATAGCATTTTTTTTTCTTTCATTTTCTGTAGTTTTGCTTAGGGGTGTCAACATTTTGGGCTTCAAACCCGAACCGAACTAATAGGTGAGCAGCTTAACCAAACCGCAACCTGAACTGAATCGCAACCCAAACCAAAATTTCGGTTCAATTCGGGTTTTCAGTTTTCAGAATGGGGAAGAGAGATGAATATTAGGGTTTAGGGTGATTTTGAGAGGGTAAGAAAGAAAAGAGATTTTAAGTTGGGAGTTCATTTTTTTTTTTTAGAATTTCGGACTGAACCAAAATAACCCGAACCGGAAAAGAAGATCGGTTATTTTTCTATTATCCGTACTGAAAATGTATGAAATCTCGGTTTCGGTTTTCCAGTTCAATTCTGACACACCTAGTTTTGCTTCCTGGAAGCTATCGATTTTCAGCCTTTGATACTGTTAGAAAGCCTTGTCCACAATTGTTTATACATCCACATGAAGACTACTTTGACATACTCTTAGTGTTTGATATGTTTTCTTGCAGACTGGAAAGTCGAAGCATTTTGGTTTTATTGAATTTGAGTCTTCAGAGGTTTGGTTTGTCTGGACATTTACATTTATCTGCTGGTGCCTTCATGGATCCATCTATAGGATGGTTTGTAAAGTTGCTTTTTTCCTATTTGCAGGTGGCAAAGATTGTAGCTGAAACTATGCATAATTATCTACTGTTTGAGCACTTATTGCAGGTTCATCTTATCCCTCCAGAGCATGTTCATCCAAAAATGTGAGTTCTGTGCACTATTTTGTTTCTAGATTCCTCTTTTCCCTGTACTGTCGGCAAACACTCAGTAGTGAAGAAAAAACTATGCCCATCTTTCTTGAAAGATTGTTGAATATGAGCATTCTTTTTTGTTGGGATTTTTTCATGATTGATTTGCTGATCACCTGCTTTCCTGTTCACTCAGATGGAAAGGTTTTAATTACCGATATAAACCACTGGATCGGGTCCAAGTTCAGCGGAAAAATCACAACAAGGTAGCTGGAAGATTAGTTAAAAGTATTGGTGTTTTCATCTTTTACGAATGCAAGTAAGTCCAATTGGTGAATTTATCTTCGGTTATAACTGTGCAGGAAAGAACACTGGAAGAACATAAGAAGTTGGTCGAAGGAATTATGAAACGTGATAAAAAAAGAAGGAAAAAGATAGAGGAGGCTGGTATCGATTATGAATGTCCAGATATGGTAAGATGCAACTGCTTTTCTTTTACTTGGATATTTTAAGTGTTTCGTGGTTTTTTTATGGTGAGTTGAGTGATTTTGCATGTATAGGCAGAATTAGTCTCTCTCTCTCTCTCTCTCTCGTGCGCGCACCCACAGATTGATTGATACTTGCGTTGCTTTAATAGGAACTGCTTCTTATTGTTTGTTCTCTTGATTTGTAGGTGGGTGACACCCAGGCAGCACCGAAGAAGATCAGGTTTGATGAAGAGTAGCCCTGGTGCGAAACATGTTTTCTTGTTTTCTGTTTTCACTTTTCTTGTAAACGATGGAAGAGTTATAATGGTAATCTCAACTTAATCCTTTATGTGTTTGCAATTCCTTTCTACCTCATTCTTGTTAATTACGCCGGCTTTGGAATACGTGAGTAAGGGCGTGTTTTTTTTTTATGGGAAAAGCAGAAAGGCTGAAGCAAATTAAGAGATGCTTTGAGTTATATTTTCCATGCCTTCGGCGGTTGAGATGCTTTCGAAGAAATAGTCCCAGAGCATCTAATATAAGCCCCTGGTTACTAGTTTTGGCTACTTTTAAATTTCCTTGTTACCGTTAAATTAGGTTGTACAAGGTTTTTCTAACTATCGATACTTTATTGTTGTTGAAGTATTTGACTGTTGAAGTAATTGACTATCAAGACATCATCTTTTGTAGCTTAAAGCTCTTGTGTATCGACATGGTCTCACGTGAGGATATATAATATATCAGAGCAGCAAATTGTGCTCGAATCTTCAAGTTACGCAAGTTCTGCCTCACAAAAACTGTTTTTCATGTTTCTAAGATTAGGATTTGAACACACCACCTTTCAGCCACTAGCACTTTCAATTATGCTCGGCAATCATCCTTACCTTTGACCAATTCATAGTATTTTGTATCAGCGGCGAGGGCCAGTGAAAACAATATAATGTGTGCATGTCATTCCTCGAAGTCCGAACTCGAGAAGAAGAGCTTCCTTGCCGGATTTTCTAGCTAGCAACATTCTGGCTCGAAAGTTGTCTCTGTCGCATATAACATATGCGACCATGTTTTTCTGAAGCCAATTGAGTAGACTTTGAGCTTTAGACTATTTGAACAATGAGTCGTACAGACGTGCGTAGACGTTAAGATTCCAAGTTAAAAAGCGACTTCTTATGTAATGTTTTTGGTATTCCAAGAGCAAATTGTTCTCACTTCGATCAAAATTAAAGCTTTGACAAGCGAACACCCGAACTGGTTAACCGGTTGTTGTTATGTCCCTAGTCATGCACGTTCTTTCTATTCGGATACATGGCACGATTCATGAAGCAAGTTATGAAGCCGGAAAACACGGGGATGCGATGCGAGTTAGTTATCTAATTCTTGAGAGAATCATAGCTCAATTTGTCATCAAATTCTAAAGCCAGTGACCCAAAACTGAGAGAACAGAAAGAAAACTAGCAGTCTATCGTTTGGCGTCGAATAATTCTTAAACATTGTTCAGAATCCTGATCCTCTTTAACTTCCACTTGATGTTTCTGCTCCTCCCGAAGCAGCTTCATGAGGTACCACACAGTCGCCAACCTGCACGCAGAGAATATTATGACAGCCTCGTTTTGAATTACAGTGCATCATATCTCGGCACGAAGTCGAGATGTTATGGTTTGTTCGCATGAGAAGTAACTCGATTCTTACCGGTTGGACCAGAAAGCTCAAATTGCCATGCGGACCATCCTCTGCATCGTATAGAGCCCAGCAATCGATTTCTTGTCCAACGAGGAACCGATTCGCGGCGACAATACGGTCCCAACCAGGTTTCCTGAACCGGAAACCGGGCATCTCCCGATGGCTTCCTAGCATGACATCATGGTGTATAGCTGGTGTGTAACACTAGACCGTCAGTCCATCCCCGGCGACGACATCGAGCAGCTGCCTCGGAAGACTTCTTATGTGGTCGCTCGAATACACCGTGAGGACCAACCCTATCCGGAAGTCTTGGCTTGTCAACTTCTTCCTAAAGAGAAATGTCAGTTCCCCAATTTGTGGGTAGTTGAGAGTCGTATCAGGCTGAGGGACACCCGCCATCGTTATCGTCTGTTCTCAAAGTAGTATTATTCCGGGATATGAGACGATACGTTACGGGGGTTGGCTTGGCTTGGCTCTTCTATAGGGAAGAAAGAGTTGCCATCTGTGTGAGCTTGCATCGTGCATGAAGACACCGGAGTGAAACACGAAATCGTCGGGTCGGGTCCCGCTGGCGATGAATTGGCCGGGCCGAGTGGGCCCATATAAAGCACTGTTTCCTTAAAAATCAATTGCCATTCATTCCCAATGCCCTCAACATAGATTCGCATACAATCAAGAACTGTCACGAAGCATGTCATGTTAGGTAGATGAGATTCCTACACAAACGTCTACCATAAGACATGGGAGTGCATCATAATAGCGATCAGTCATTCATCTCGACAACTACAGTACTATCCAAATAGCACATATTGATGTTTTCCATGAAGGCACCAAGCACATTGGAATAGACTGTCATTTCGTCTGATTTCACGTTCTCCGTGGCATTGCTCGACTTGTCTCCACTTCGTCTGCTAGCTAGACTGTCAATGTCTTCCCCAAGACGCACCCACTTGGGTGTTTTCTGAATTTTTTTTTCCAAGCTCCAATTTAGTTAGTCATCTTAAGTTTCAGGGGATTTTAGACATAATTGAAAGATATCAAGAGATTTCGCATTATCTTCTCTGATTAATTGTAATTGATATTGTACAATCCTATTACCTTAGAGAGTCATCATGTAAAGTTTATAAATAGGCTCACATTCTCTACATCGAAATATAAAATAATTATTCAATTCTCTTCTCTGCTTTATCTTGATTAGGATGGAAAGAGAGAACAAACGGTTGATATTTGAATCCAAAGTGCAGTATTTACCTCGTGAAGTGTTTTGACGTGTGACCGAAAAAAAATGGTCGATTGTAACGATAATACAGTAATTTGACCCAAAAAAAAAACGATAATAAAGGAAAAGCAAAGAACAAAATTAAACATAGATGCTTATATAAACCTTGACATAGAGATCAATCTGAACAAATTTAACCAGTCACTGCCCATTTGTCTATGTGCAGCAAAAGAAAGGCAGCCAGCTGCTTGCTTGTCAACTAGAGTTACAAAAAATCTCAAGCAATTCACAACATCGTCCACTCGTTAACGAACTCGAAACTTAGAAGACGTTAAGAGGGTTACGACATCGATTCCTCACGTACTACAAGCAAGCTACAAAACTGTTAAATTATGTCTCGAGTTCGAGTCAATACTACACGATACTCGACTCGCACACGCGGCATTTATTGTTGAAAATATATTGGAGAAATGGAATCACAATGCAGTCGGACTTTGAGGCATGTAATCACTCTCTTTTAGGATCAATTTGCCCCACAAGGTTGCTATAGGTTTCTGGCAAATTCCCTTCATGATACAACAAAGTCACGGTGAGATTACTGGATAGCAATTTCAGTAAATCTCCTAAAACTCTCTTGCGAAACAATGAAAGATTGGCTATTTAGAAGGAAGACGAAAATGGAAGTTATATCGTTCGTTCTGTTCTCCCTGTCTTGAAATGAACCGAAATTGTCATATATATAAATATAGAACGCACCTCTTGGTTTGTAAACTGTCACTACGGACACACCCATTCATGTCCGAAGAATTACAATTCGGACATAACCTTTCAAGTATGAAAACTGTCAATGTCGTACACACCCTTTCATATCTTAAATAGAACAGTTTTGTCTGAACAGTCACGAGCAAAAATTAATTTTGAAATTAAAAAATAATCATTGTTGATTAAGGCTTATTTTGGTCCGCGACGCGCAAGCGTGCAAAGTGCTAAGTGCACCTAATAATCGCGCCAAAATTGCGCAATTATTCGCGCACCAGCATGCAGGTATTGTGGAGTCTAGCCCACTCATCAATTTCTCTATTTACAATAGTAGATAATGCTTTAACTAATAAAGAGACCAGAACTTTCCTTTCTTTCCTATGTGGGATAAGGAAAATGCCTTATGCGTTTGTTTTATAAACAAACACCAACAATCCCCCACTTTGTTTGTAAAACAAATATTAATTATTATTATTATTATTATTATTATTATTAAAATAGCCAAAATTCCTTGAGATCAATATACATACATGAAGGTCTCTTTCGAGTTAAACCTTTATTTAGTGCAAGTATCTCAAAACTCTATCAAAATCACAAGTAGCTACTGGCTTTAAACTAGGTACTTTTAGTAATAGAATCGGACATACCGCACATATGCTAACCTCTTATTTCAATGAGAAGTTTATAATCTACTTAGCACTATTATGGCCTTGTGTTTGTACCTTTTCATGAGCTCTCTAGAAAGCAAACTTAACTTTCGTAAGAAGCGGCACCACTTCTAAGTTCATATAGGTGAAATATCTATCACGTGTTTCTGTTACTTATGAACACGATACATTAATGTACTATACTTCATTAAGAATATAATTCAGCCTCTAAAACGTAACAGACGATACTGATTTCTCGTGTCGGGGCTAATATCAGTATCATACAATCACTTTCAGTAACTTGTTCTTACCCATTAAACCATATAACTAGTGATGTGCTAGTATTTGGTCGAGTTACCATTACCGGTGATTTTAATTAAAAGGTTTCAGCCCCATTTCTTTTGAGCTCATTTTCACTACCTCTCTTGGTAGTGCCTTTGTAAAAGGGTCAGCCAGATTCTTGCTTGACCTCACGTAGACAATTGTTATGGTACCATCTTGAATCAATTGTCTTACGTACTCATGCCTTATGCTAATATGCCTAGACTTACCGTTATAAGTACTACTATAAGCTCTTGCCAAAGTAGCTTGACTATCACAATGGATAGAAATAGGAGACATAGGACTATGCCACAATTTGATGTCCAACAGCAAATTCCTAATCCACTCGGCCTCTTTTCCAATTGCTGCTAAAGCAATAAATTCTAATTCCATCGTTGAGTGAGATATACAAGTTTGTTTCTTGCTCGCCCAAGATACAGCACATCCTCCTAATGTGAAAATCCATCCAGAAGTGGAATGTTTATCTCCTACACTTGTAATCCAACTAGCATCGATGTATCCTTCTAGTACAGCCGGATAATTATTATAGAACAATCCCAAATTTTTTGTTCCCTTAAGATAGCCAAAAATTCTGGTGACAGCATTCCAATGTTCTATACTTGGATTGCTAGTGTATCTACTCAACTTACACACGAAAAAGGCAATATCTGGTCTAGTACAATGCATCGCATACATTAAAGACCCTATAGCACTCGCATATTCAAGTTGTGCTACCGCCCTACCAGAATTGTAATTTAATTTCACATTGGGATCATATGGAGTACTCATTACTTTGATACCAAGATGCTGGAATTTACTTAACATTTTTTCAATGTATTCTCCTTGGCTCAAAGAATAACCCCACTATGCTTTTTAACTTTAATACCCAATATAGTATCTACTTCACCCAAATCTTTCATTTTAAAATTTGAAGTTAGATACTTCTTAGTCTCATTGACTCCAGTCATATTGGTTCCAAAAATAAGCATATCATCAACATATAAGCAAACCAAAACACCATAGTCTTTAGTGAACTTAGAGTAAATACACTTATCAGCACTATTATGTTTGAAACCATTGGATAGTATGACTGTATCAAATTTCTCATGCCACTGCTTAGGAGCTTGCTTAAGCCCATAAAAAGATTTAATTAATTTACACACTTTCTTTTCATTCCTGGGAAGTACAAAACCTTCTGGTTGTTCCATGTAAATTTTCTCATTTAAATCTCCATTTAAAAAAGCAGTTTTAACATCCATTTGATGAACGTGAAGATCATTTATGGATGCTAAGGCAAATAGAATTCGAATAGATGTTATACGTGCTACAGGTGCATACGTGTCAAAATAATCTATTCCTTCTTTTTGCCTAAACCCTTTGGCCACTAACCTAGCCTTAAAAGATTGGATAGTACCATCATAATTATATTTTCTTCTGAAAACTCATTTGCACCAAATAGGTTTTGATCCTTTTGGTAAATCAGCTAATACCCAAGTATTATTGAACATAATTGAGTCCATTTCATCAATGGCTTCTTTCCAAAAGGAAGCATCTCTAGAAGACATTGCTTCACCAAAACTCTTAGGATCGTCTTCTAGATTAAATAGTAAATGGTGTTTATTTACCACGTTATTATCTCTGTCTCCTTCAACAAGGAAAACATGAGTAATAAAGTCTAGACCTAAATCTTACAACTTTCTCGATCTAGTATTTCTCCTAGGTTCAGTCATATCATTAGAGTCATATACTCTTTTCTCATGAGAATCGACATGTGTTTCTATAGGTTCTGAATTATTTCCAATAATTTCAAAATCTGTAGAACACTTATTGCCAAAGAATTCAACATCTCGTGATTCTACAATAATATTTGACTCTAAATCAAGAAGCCTATAAGTTTTGCTATTATCAGAATATCCAAGAAATACACTTTTCATAGCTCTAGGTCCAAGTTTTGCTCTCTTTGGATCCGGTACTCGGTAATAAGCCAAACACCCCCATACTTTTAGATATGACAGGTTTGGCTTTCTACCCTTCCACAATTCATATGGACTTACGTTATTTTTTTTGGATGGTATCCGATTATGAATATGACATGCAGTAAGTAATGCTTCACCCCATAAATTAATTGGTAGCCTTGAATTAGAAAGCATGCAATTAACCATTTTTCCAAACGATCTATTTTTCCTTTCAGCTAAACCATTCTGTTGTTGAGTGTATGGTGCTGAAGTTTGATGAATAATACCATTTTCTTCACAAAATGATGAAAATTCACTTAAGAAATATTCACCACCTCTATCCGAACGTAGAACTTTAATTTTCCTTTTCAATTGATTTTCTACTTCGGCCTTATATTTCTTAAACATGATAAACGCTTCATCTTTCGATCTTAGGAAATAAACGTACAAATATTTACTGCAATCATCAACAAAGGTAATAAAATACCTTTTACCACCGCGAGTTAACATTCAATTGAATTCGCATATATCGCTATGCACTAAGTCCAATAAATTCGAATTTCTTTTTGTACTCAGAAAAGGCCTCTTAGTTAATTTAGACTTAGCACAAATTTCACATTTATCTAATTCGCCATTAAAATTGATCAATTCTAATTTTTTCATATTCTTTAAATAGCGAAAATTTAAATGCGCTAATCTATAATGCCATAAAATTGAAGAGTCAACAGTATAAACAGAAGATTCAATCTTATTATCGATACTTAGTTGATACATGCCGTCGGTGGCATAACCCTTTCCCACAAAGAGTCCACTCTTTGACAGGATTACCTTGTCGGACTCAAATAATACCCGAAAACCCCTCTTACATAGCAAATCGACAGAAATTAAATTCTTTCTAATTTCTGGTACATACAATACATTCACTAGCGTTATCTTTTTTCCAGAAGTAAAGTGCAACTCCACAGAGCCTTTGCCATTGACCTTTGCAAAACTGTCGTTTGCCATTTAGACCTCTTGAAAATGAGCATCCACAACCTCATCCCAATGCTTGAACACAGACTTATCCTTGCACACGTAAACCGTAGCTCTAGAATCTAGCCACCAGCCCATTTGGACAGAAGCATTATTGATTTCAGTAATCGTTGCCACGGTACCATCAAATTTCTCAGAAATATCTATGTTCGAAAACATACTTGTAACCATGGCGACAAATTTTCTTTAACCGCGTTTGTATCTGCCTTCACATTTGGTTTTGGTGTATACTTCTCCTTGGAAGAGTTGTCCTTTCGGTGCCTACAGTCCCTTGCAAAGTGTCCTACTTTGCCGCAAACGTAACAGCCACTCTTCTTCTTCTTTTGTAGCTTCTTAAAATTTTGCTCTCTCTTGCGTTTCAAGTTCGGGTGATTTTTGGGCTGAAATCCACACCCGTCAGGACATTAACTTTGATGTCATACAATCCAGAATTTTCACGCAAGCGTGATTCTTCCTCAGTGCAAAGATGTTTCTGGAGTTGAACCAAAGTTGTGTCCTCTGTCTTGTGCATTAACCTTTTCCCATAGTCCTTCCAACTCGAAGGTAATTTAGCAATTATTGCACCAACTTGAAATGCCTCCGGTATATCGATTTTCAGAGCACGAATTTTGTTCACCAAAACTTGTAGTTCATGGACTTGCTCTAGAAGGGGTTTAGTATCAATGAATTTGAAATCAAAGTACTTGGCGATCAAATATTTTTTCGTACCTTGTTCCTCCGCTTTATACTTGAATTCGAGTGCATTCCAAATTTTCCTAGCGGACTTCATTTTCGTGAACAAGTCGTACAGTCGATCGAAGAGCGTATTCAGAATGTACCCGCGACATAGTAGTTCGTCTTCTTCACGTTTCTTCTTTGCCTTGTTCACTCTCTCAACTTCTTTAGCACTTGGTTGTTCCCCTTCAGCGGTAGGAATAGGATCTTCAATAGGCGCTAAATCAGAATCCAGTATATATGAAATCTTCAGGGCCGTGAGTAAGAACATGACTTTGTCCTTCCAACGTGCAAAGTTGTTGCCGTCAAACCGATCCAATTTGACCATATCCTGATTCATCACTTTGATAGATTGCGACTCCATTCTTGTGCGAATTGATCCTAAAAATTGTTGGAAATATATTGGAGAAATGGAATCACAATGTAGTCGGACTTTGAGGCGTGTAATCACTCTCTTTTAGGATCAATTTGCCCCACAAGGTTGCTATAGATTTCTAGCAAATTCCCTTCAGGATACAACAAAGTCACGGTGAGATTATTGGATATCAATTCCAGTAAATCTTCTAAAACTCTCTTGCGAAACAATGAAAAATTGGCTATTTAGAAGGAAGACGAAAATGGAAGTTATATCGTTCGTTCTGTTATCTCTGTCTTGAAATGAATCGAAATTGTCCTATATATAAAATATAGAACGCACCTCTTGGTTTGTAAACTGTCACTACGGACACACCCGTTTATGTCCGAAGAATTACAATTCGGACATAACTTTTCAAGTATGAAAACTGTCAATGTCGGACACACCCTTTCATGTTTTAAATCGAACAGTTTTGTCTGAACAGTTACGAGAAAAAATTAATTTCGAAATTAAAAAATAATCATTGTTGATTAATAATCGCGCAATTATTCGCGCACCCACACGCGGATATTGTGGGGTCTAACTCACTCATCAATTTCTCTATTTACAATAGTAAATAATGCTTTAACTAATAAAGAGACTAGAACTTTCCTTTCTTTTCTATGTGGGATAAGGAAAATGCCCTATGCGTTTGTTTTACAAACAAACACCAACATTTATTACGTCGAAAGGGGTCCACGGAGCATTTAATGAGAAATGGCGCATTTCTTACCGGATTTTTCTACCTAGTAACATTAGCACTCAAACCAGTTAACTGGCTGTTGCCTCACTGGTCGTGGACGTTATTTGTATTCGGATACTTGTTCTGATTCATTGATTTCGTGTCTGGATGGTTATAGGTTAACTAGAAAGAACCATCGAAAGACGAATGAAACTGAGTAAAGTGCTTGTAGAATTTGAAAAGCCTAGCCAAATTTTAAAACCACAGGAGGAACACCAGTGCTTTGCGCGCTTGAAGCAAGTTATGAAGCAGGAAAAACTCGGGGATGCGAGTCGGTTATCTAATTCTTCAGATAATCATCGCTCGATTTATCATCAAATTCTGAAGCCGAAGGACCCGCGAAATGAAAGAACAGAAAGAAAACTAGCAATCTATCGTTCAGCGTCATATATTTTCTAGCACTGTTCAGAATCCTGATCCTCTTCAACTTTCACTTGATGTTTCTGTTCCTCCTGAAGCAGCTTCATCAGGTACCACATAGTCAGCCAACCTGCATGCAGCACATGCTATGACTCAGCCTCATTTTGAATTACAGTGCGTATAAAACTCTGGCACAAGAACCAACCTAGTCAAGATGTTATGGTATATTTGCATGAAAATTTGCCTAACTTGATTCTTAATGGTTGGATCAGAAAGCTCAAATTGCCGTGCGGACCATCCTCTGCATCATGCAGATATCAACAATCAATTTCTTGTCCAATGACAAATCGATTCTCGGCGACAATGTGGTCCCAACCAAGTTTCAGGAACCCGAAGCAACTGGTCATATCTGGATTGTTTCTTAGTAAGATGCTGCCGCTGTGTATATAGCTGGTGTGTAACACCAGAGCATCAGTCCATCCCCGGCGCGACATCGAGCAGCAGCCTCGGAAGATTTCTGAGGTAGAAGTTTGAATACTCGGTGAGGATTAATCCTCTGTCTACGTCGCTGCTTGTCGACTCCTTCCTAAAGAGATATTTCAGTTCCCCATTTTGCGGGTAGTTGAGAATCATATCAGGCTGAGGGAGTGAAACACCCGCCATCGTTATAATCTGTTCTCAAGAAGTGTTATTTCAGAATGAGATGATATGTTACGGGGATCGCTCTTCTACAGGGAAGAAAGAGTTGCCATCTGTGTGAGCTTGCATTGTGTATGAAGACACCAGAGTGGAAACACGAAATCACAATGCATGAGAAAGAGGACTGACTCAGAAGCGAATGCATGACGCAGTTCTAGCAACTACTCTGTCTATGGTTTTACTTTATACGCAGACAAAAAAAAATGTCTTCGGTTTATATTTTTTCATTGAGCATGCCTGTTCAGGTCGGGTCGGGTCGGATTCCAACGGCAATGGCCTTGCCAGGCATAGTGGCTAAAGTGTGCCTATGTGAGTAGACTCGATCCCAAAATGAAAATTACTCGCACAAGCCCGCACATATCATGCTCTACGCCTTGTTTCCCCTCTTATCTGCCCTAGGATGCCTTAGGACAACCTTAGTAACACTGCAACGCTGTCTTCCATATTCAAGTAAAGAAGAAGTTATCAGACAATCCAACTTAATTTGGAAGTGACAGAGGACATTTCATTTGGAGTGGTGGCAAAATGCATTCTAGTTCCTCCAACAAGGCACATATAAGCACTGTTTCCTGAAAAATCAACCGGCATTCATGCCTAGTGCCCCCAACATAGATTCGCAAGCGACAAAGAATTGTCACGAAGCCTGTCAAATAAGGTACACAAGAATCCTACACAAATGTCTACCAAAAACAAAAGCTCATCCTGGAGATAGAAACATCGATACTGCTTTACTAATAGAAGAGAACATGGAATCAACCATCCAGTGTCTGCTTTCTCTTTCAGGTAAAGAGAAAGGTGACTAGGTGCACCAAAAAGTCGAATGTGACTTCTCTGAAGATCGTAATCGAACATTGAGTGGAGCCACATCAAGATTTACATGGATAGAAAATACTGAAAGCAGCAAGTTGCTGAAAGCATCGAGATTTAGTACAAAAAAAGGAGAGGTGAAGATCCAGCACTCTAGTCAAGTGAAGAGCAAGGCCCACCAATGATACAGCTGTTGGGGAGAATATGGTGTACATCGGAGGTAATTAGGAAAGTCAGAAAACTGGGCCCAATGAGAGGAAAGAAAACCACCAGTCCACCACTGATAGAAACTACACGTTCTACTAATGAGCTAAACAAAACTGCCCCACCAATTAACTAATGCTAAGGGAGATCAACAAATATTAGGAAAAAAGACTTTTTACCATATTTACAGCATATGTGAGCCCTGGAGAGACTGCAGCAGCGAAATTTCGAGGATATACGTTTCTTGGTTGAACCTAGATTTTATAGTTGTCGGTCTGAGAGAGTCCAGCCAGCTCTTCATTCCAAGATTCTTATGCATTAGATTGGCTTTCTGGGTGCCCATTTCCTTTATCTTTTGAAAACTGACCAGGCTCATCCAATGTGTGGATGCTCTCTCCGGGCTCTGATCTACCTTCCATGGTTGCAAAGCGATCCTCTCGTATAGGGTCCATCCTGTGGGCGTAGTTGGCTCTTGGCGTGAAGTTGTGAGCAGCCAATGGACAATGAGGGGAGTGCACACGCACAGTCTCCATGCCTCGATGAGGTCGAAGAGCTGAGCTAAATAAAGGTTGCATTGAACGCTTCTTCTCCGAAAACTCTCTTAACGATATTCGGCAGACCGGACACGTGGAATGCTGCTGAAGCCATATGTCTATGCATGTAGCATGGAAAGAATGCCCACAACTGGGGAGGATACGCAGCATGTCTTCGCAATGATATTCGGCCAAACAAACAGTGCATCTGGTTCACAATTTACAACCAACACATGCAAAAGTGAGAACACATTCATGCAACCATATTAACATCAGGAATGTCAGTGATTAGCATGGAAAGAAAGAACAAACAGCTGATATTTAAATTCAAAGTGCAGTATATATCTTGTCAAGGGTTCTGATGTGTGACTGGAAAGAATGGTCATTACTAATGTGCAGCAAAAGAAAGGGAGCCAGCTGCTTGCTTGCCAACTAATATTTAGCAATACCTCGAGTGATTCACATCTCATCGACTTGTTAATGACCTCAAAGCTTATAAGAGGTTTAGAGGGTGACCAACATCGATTCCTCACATACTACGAGCAAACTACGAAGCAGTGGGCTATACCAAGAACATGATAAGCTACGCAATGACACCTATGACACTGTAAGAATCATTATTGCAATGCAATCGCCACAGTTGCCACGACATACTGAAATAGCGAGGCACAGAATTGCCTTCCAATAGTAATATCGTCTACCTGGCTACAAGCACAACCAATCTCAAAGATCTAAGGCATAACTTCATATGGCCTTTTGACCCACATGTACCAGTAAAAGCCAACTTCCAACCGTTTAGCAGCTAAGGGGAGGAGGTGTGAGTACAAGCTACATCCCTCCAAATAAAGAGAAAAAGGGTCAGAAAGATGCAATATGACAGCCAGCTCAAACCTGCAAAATCAAAATCTCTTGGCATGTCATGTTCATATGAGTTTCTAGATGCCTAAAAGCACAGTTATGTTCTCCGCAGATCTTTTTAAATAGCTTTAGTATCGAGTTATACAAATGCCTCTCTTATCAAATATATACCTTCTAGGCTTCTAATGAAGTAGATATCGTATCATCTTGCGATTTCATGGTTTGCCAAACTAAATGAGTATTGTGAAGAAAATTCTGGCTTTATGGACCAATATATAACTACAGAAAAGTCATAAACGAGCCTTGCTCTTGAACTGGGCAATTGAAACAATATGTTGTACCAAAGAAGCATTAATTGATTTGTTTTCTCTCCGATCTCACCAAACTGTTTGTGGTAAATTATTTATATTTGTTGCAACTATAAAAATAAATTTATCAGAATGACAACATATTACATTTGCTTTTCATCTGGCAAAGGAAAAGTTGGTTTAATCTCCACAAAATTCTATTAATCGTCACTCAATTTTATGAAGAGGAGTTCGAGTTTTAAATTCTTCACATGGCCAAACTATTCAAAAATTGTTGAGTTGATATTTTGAGGTAATGTAGTTTTACATTTTCCTAATTATCCGATTCACAGTCCCATTCAGGTTTTTCAGTAATTGCTATTTCAACCTCATAATACATGAGCCAAACTAACATTAACAATGGCTTCCCACTGGCTATACTTCACGACCAATAAAGACGTTAATTTCAAACCAAAAGAAAGCCTTAGTATTTGACGAGCATCATCATACTGATAATGCTCAAAGAGTTTGAAGTGTCCTGAGATGAACAATAGAAAATGGGAAAGACAGAATCCACAATGAGTAAACTGTTATAAAACAATTTATTAATTCAGTTGTAGAGTCAATGGTGTGGATAAACAGATTTGCTCTTGGTATCTTTTTCGAGAGATTCAAATTTACTTACAATCAAAGTTGATCCAAAACGTCTAAACTAGACTCAAGCCCAAACGAGAATGTATAGAGTATGATGAAACAGGTCCGAAAAAATGCAAGAAACTGTCCAAGTCCATGGTCTGCTTAGGGGCATAACAGCATGCTGTTGCTGCAGAGCTAGCTGCTGCGGGGACCTTTCTAAACTGATGACCTGGTTGAGAAGTTGGGGCGCCCAGAACCACAAGATCCATGTAATCCTAAATGAGTATGCTAGGGAAGGGACTTTACACTAAAGGTTTGTCCTGAAGCAAAATCATTGGAACTTTACTCTCCAGACACTCTGAAAAGGTTGTAACATCAGGTACAATATTCTCAAGGTCCCACGCAGTTCTGTCCCTCAGCACTAGTAGAGCTCCTCAGAATAGAAATCATCCTCTAAATGCCATGGTAATAGCATTATGACAATCCCTGCAAAATGTTTATGATGCCTTATCTAAAAGGAACTAGTTGTACCCCAATCATGAACCGAGCGAACTTCGCAACATTTCTACTGTAGAAGAAAGAGACAAGCTTTGAAGACTCGAGATTCATAAAAGTTATCTACTACCCAAGAACAGAAGAAATCAAATAATCAATAAAGTAACATACTGTGAATCGTCGACCGCAGAGAAGAACTCGTCACTGTATTTCTTTGTCGGGAAATTGGACACCACTACAGGTTCAAGACCATGTAAACCCCGCTCTAGCTGTTCAGAGAAGGAGATGAGGCTTCAGTTAAAAACATCAGTTTTAAGCTCTGTATCGAAAGCTTAGATTTTTCGTATCTCAACGAATACAGGGTTGAATTTCGTCATTTATAGCCTCATTACATACAAAACAAGGTACCCAGATGCAGGAAAACCAAGACGACAGATGATTTTTGGTCAGAGAAAGAAGCAAAATAGTTGAAAAGGACGACAACCAGCAGAATTTCCAATATGAAAATTCAAACTAGTGTGAACGAGTAAAATGCTTAAAAGGCAACACCACGGTGAACGAAAATTGAGAAAGAACAACTAAAAAAGAGAGAAAGAAGAAAAGAAAAACAGAGAAGATTATGTTGAAGCTCTACATTCCGCAAGTCGGCGCAAAAGAATTATCCAGGACCAATGTATGAGAACAATCTAAGAATCCACCCCAGAAACATCAGTAAAGTAGAAGAGAATCGCCAAATCGCGAGACAATAAAAATCACCAGTTCGAAAGAAAAGCTTGCGCACGAAAAAATTCAGTCGGAGACGCACTAAAGCCAGCGAAAAAGACAGTGAAGTGCAGAAACCGAGTCAGACTCCAAAAGAGAGAGAGCAACGACAAATCGGCGAAGTACACGATGCATCACGACGAAGCTCAACGGGAAAATCAAGCGCCACCGGATTCAAACGGAGCTAGCGGGAAGAGAGATGGACGCGTACAATGCTAAGATCGGATCGGCCGGCGAGGGCAAAGGAGCGGCGAGAAGCGTTGAGCTGAATCCGAGCGCAGATGAGCCGCGTGCAGACGAAGACGATGAACATGGTGCTCACCGCGAACCCAATCACCGTCATCACCAAGTTTATCCCCGACGATATCATCCCTTCCCTCTCCCGAAAAAGAATCTCGAAAGGCTATCCCACGGCCTTCAGCACCCGAACGTTATTATCGGTTCCCTCCGCCTCTTCTTCTCGCGTATCTTCACAGCCGGCGCGTGGATGCGCCGCGCGACGTCGCCGTCGTCTCCATCGCCATTCGGCCGGCGGGCGAGGGGTCGCGGCCGACGCTCGGCATGATTCGCGGGGGAGAAAGGGAAAACCGAAGCGGAAGCTGGAAACCAGAGGTGAGATTCCCGGGGGAAAGGAGCGGACGGCGGGGTTGGCGACACCGACAGGAGCTTGGAGGAGTGGAAAACTGGTGGAGTTCGGCAGTTGCAGAGCGTGGCTGAAAGAGAGAGAGGGAGATCGGGTTCTATTTTCGGATCCGGGATTAAGGCGAGCTTTTAAAACGGGTTGAATGGAGGATCCAATTTATAAATCTGATGATTACCGATTAATGCGGGATTATTAAATTCATTATCATTATCTTTTGCAGCTTTTCCCTTTCCCGTTTGGCTAGTCCCGTCCCGCTAGACTGTTGTTTACTCATTTGATTGGGCCCCTTTTTTCTTTTCATGTGTTTCAAGGGTCAACATGGTAATAGGGCAGAACTTAGAATCGAAGAATCGGGCCGACAAAAATCGGTTTATATGCGGAGTATGTTTCAGGTTTCAAAAATTGAGAAACCGATTTCGACGGATAAGTTCCAAGCCAGTCCTTATGTTTTTCTTGCTTTATGTCTTCGCTCGATCATACGGTATTCCATAGCGTCCAATAATAAGTGTGTAATCTGAAATCAATAATCTGAGTTTCTATTTCCGGCAATATTCATGATCGAAACTTTCACTTTGTAAATATTGCATATTCTTCATGTGTCTAAATATGAGTTGTGGTCAATCAATTAACTGCAATCGTTCAATTAAGAATATAAGTAGAACCTAGATAAATCTTGAAACATGTGACAAAGTAGGTTCTAGATTCTAAAAATTGAAGAATCGATTCCAACGGATATGTTCCAAATTCCAAATAGAACCTAGATTGATCCTGAAATCGCTCACCCCTATGTGTTCCTCTCTTTTCTACGACAACCAAGCTCATTCGACTAGGTAAAGTTTGAAATTATAAGACATTAATTGAAACTTGAGAGGTGAGACTTATCATATTTATTATCGTGGGCGCTGTCAATTAGATTTGGATGACTAGCGGGTCTGATGAGCCTTTCATTAATGTCGAGTAATTCGCGAATTGTGGACGAGGAGACGAGAGATTCGATCCCAATATAAGAACTTTTCGCCGCCCTCTCCCAAAAGCTAGATCAAATTCATTATCCTAGACTGCGTGGTTTGTTCTAAGCCAAATCGATCTCCTCCCTTGATTGTCCAAAGTTCAAGCATACACACACCTAGAAAGAGTCGAGAGGGAACAGAAAATGGCCAGAGCTGAGGGTGGACAGACGGGATGGAATTGACTATTGAGTAGCACTAGCATCTGATTTTGTGGTGAGTGAACGGTCCACGTGAAAGGAGAAGAGTTGGGTCATTGCTCTTTGAATATTAGGTTTGTGCAAGCAAGATTGCTTCTGGGTTTTAAACAGGAAAATCAAAGAGTAGTTGATCTGACCCCAGTAGAACATTAGGGCTTCAGCTTTTGCCTTGGTTCTTAAAACAAGTTCCTCTTGGTCATGCGCGATCGACATGCAAGAAGATTTGAAGCTGGATCGACAGGCGATTCGCTCTTCTAATTAGTCTTTCGACCCGAACGACAGAACCTCATCGGAAGAATGAATCTAAGTGTGCTTGATCTCCACTCCATGCAGCAAAACTCTGCATCCAATGGGTTTTCTGCAGCATTTCCTACTCGCAACTCGCAAGGATCGACTCTAAGTAATGACAATTTTGGAGGGTTTTGCTTGGTTTTTATATTATTTTGGGAACCAAAGATGCATGGAGCATGCTGGTGAAGACATGATGGATCCTCATAGACTTTGAGACAGGCTCTTATCCAAAACTAATCAATGTAACAATGCACGTCGCTGATGTTATATAATCTAAGTGCGGGTCAGCTTTGCAAGTCGTGCAAGGATTCATGGAGCACTTTGGCTTTGGAGATTATTTAAATACAAAGGATCCTCCTTCACTCTTCGAGGTGGAGGTGGTCGACTCTCTCTCTCTCTCTCTCTCTCTCTCTAAAGTCCTTTTATTTCCAAATTGAAAACAACAAAGAAAGGTTACCTCCGTTGTTTCTTTTGTTTTAGCGAAAAATAAATAGCTTGGACAACATTTTTCTAAAAATGATTGCTTGTATTACTTAGTGAAAAATGTTTTTATTATTTGTTTATGCCTAAACATTTTAGCAAATTTATAAAAATGTTTTTCGTTCATTCATTTTTGTAAGTGATTCAAGCAATCGTCTTTTGAAAACTGTTTTTCAAATCATTCATTTTCTGTAATGTAAACGCACCATAAGTTTGGAATTTACAGCAATGTTATTTTTTTATATATAATATTAAGGAAGGAGTACATGTAAGATGAGAGTTACATATATGTTAAATTTTTTAAGAAGTGGAAGGTGAAAGTGACAATATGAAATCAAAATGACTAATATAAAATTACATTCTAAGTTGGTGACATCCCAAACGAAAAATAATATAGTAGAGGACTTAAGAAAGTATTGGGGCATTACTAGTTGCATTTTTGTAGTGACCTTGGTGCATAACAATCCTTTAAAGAGACATAATATATCTGACCACTTGAGGAAAAATTCAAAACATTTCGTGTTGACTTCTCTCTAAATAGAAGCATCACCTGTCCCTTTTTTCTAATAGTAGACACCCATCATTTTCTCCAGCATGCTTCGATTTTAATCTATAATTGCTACTTATTATTAATTTTCATTTTTTCGAGAGAAATCCATGTCATCAAAATGCGCTATCCGACGTGGTTTCATCATAAATAGAGTAATGTCAACGATGAATTTTTACTCGTCATCAGCGCAAACCCAAGAGCTGATAGTGATCGTCGACGTCGTCTTATTGGGTGCTCGGTTCAATTTTTAATAATTACATGCTATAATTTATTGAAATGTTATGTAAATTTTCTGTGTTTCACCTCCTCTAACATGAGATTCCTCAGAATTGCTCACTCCCTCAAATATGAAGTCTTTGCACTTTGCGTGACATCACTGATAGTTTAGTCAATTGGGGAACTATTTAATTTCCAGGAAGGAAAGGGACAGAAAATTTTTGCAACACTCGATATTTTGATGGGGATATAATAAGACATGCATAAAAAAAGTGCTAGACAAAAAAATATATAGAAAAAAAAAGTCAAATAGTCGCGTCATGGATGATGCGATCGCATGACATTTTAGTAATTACATTGCAAAGGGTTAGTAATTTATCATATATTTTGAAGATAATATAGGCTGCTTATTCTAAATAGATTGTGAATAAGCGTTGATATATCATTGGGAGCTCTGTATATTTTTCCCTATTAAATGTTACCTTCCTCAACAACACAAATTTTCCCTTGTACATCTCATTCTGCAACTCAATATAATTTGGAAAAAATTAGAGATGTGGGCTTTTTTTAATGGCAAAATGATGCAAATGATCCCTAAACTTTGGTCAAATGTCCAATATCATCATTAGACTTTTAATTTTTTTTTCAATATGGCCCCTAAACTATTGGTAGATGTTTAATACAGACCCTAAATTATATGAAAAATGTTTAATGCCATCATTCCGTTAATTCAAGTTAACGGTATATGTTGATACGGCTTCCAATCCGTTAAGTTCGAACGATGAACAAAGCAAAAAAAAAAAAACTACACGTGGAATATTCAAGTAAGACATTCTTCTCAAATCATGATATAATAATCCATACTATCAAATAATGATGGACATGTTATTGCCTTAATTTTTGTTGTCCTTTTCTAACGTAGATAAATACAAAAAAGAAGGACATGATGATTCGTTATTTTAAAAAATCCAATTAAGCAGTTAATAATCCACATTGAATAATGTCTGATAGAAAAGGACAACAAAAATTAAGCAAATTAAAAAGTTTATGAAAGACGTCATAAATCGAATCAACGTTCCAGAGGTCATTTATGTTATTTTTTTATTATAATATATTCATTTCATTCTTAAGAAAGAGAANNNAAAAAAAAAAAAAAAAAAGATAAAGTGCGCGCGGTCTTGGAAAGACTAATTCATCCTTAGTGACACGTCAATCTCCCCACCACACAGAGCACATGACAAATGATACATAATGCTTGACGAAAAAAAATGATAGATAATACCAAGCTCCTTTTTATTTTTCCTCTTTTAATATCTAAAAAGTTGTTTGGCGGCCGGAACAAGTTTGAATCTTTAATTAGACCACTTTAATTAGTGGAGTAATTGTTAATTTGTGGCATTGCGTGTCTTGCAGGATTGAGATGAAGATCGAGGTTAATGGGTGTGTTTGATAATCTGCCAAAATTTTTAATTCTACTCCAGAAGTATTTCTGGAATAGAAATGCGTTTTGTAAAAATAACTTCTTGAGCAGTTTTGTACATCTGAATGAGAATGTATTTGGTAAAGAAGTGATTCTTTAGAGCCATAATCAATTCTTGCCAAAAATGATTCTTTTCTATTTTCACTTCTCATTTTCCTTCTCACGCTCGTAGGCTGCCACTCACCAGCCACCGTCGGTCGCCGTCGGTCGGTGGGCGGTCGCCAGTCCCTATCGGTCGCCGATTTCGGAACGCCGTTTGGTAAATTTGTCAAAAATAAAAGTAGAATGATGGTTCGTTTGGTAAACATAATTTCTCATTTTCTACTAAAATTGATTCTTTTTTGTCAAAATAAAAAATTCTGGCAAGAATTATTTTTAAACGAGCCCTCAATAAGCTTTCTTTTGGATTTCTCGCCATGGATATCTATCTACTTGCTATAAATGTGGTCAACGGCGGAACTTCTAATAAGTGAGAAAGCGAAGCAAAGTGGTCAAAAAGATCCGTTCCCACATTTCAAATTGCTTACTCTATTTTTGGTAAGAAAATTCAAATGTGTGCGTGCCTTATGTCCCGCGAATTCCTGCCTCCGAAATTCAAATTTCAGTTTGAAAAGAAAAGAGAAATTTCTTAATTAAGACAAAATTAATAGAAAGAGGAGGGGACAAAAAGAGCAGCAGATTCGAAGTTTCTATTTCTACCACTTTTTCTTTTGATTAGTCTTTTTTTCTACCATGGAATATCCACGGTTCGAAGACTTGGGGAGCTATTTTTATTGACCCACAAAATTTGCTGAATTCTCGAATTGACGTACTAAATAATGTAACGCATTATAAATGGCCATGACTATCCTACGTCCAATATAAACACATCATATCACTTAGACTACGTTTGCTTTGCGAAAAATAACTTTTAGGAAAATGTTTTTCGAATTTTCAGATGTTCGTTTCACGGAAAATAAATTAGTCAAGAAAAATATTTTCCCTCAATAGAGAAAACACCTTCAAAAGTAAGGAAAATGATTTCCTCTTTTCGAATAGAGGAAATCATTTTCCCTTTTCTTCCCTCTTTATGCTCCTTCACATTCCTTTTCTTATTGATTGATTGATTTATTTATTTTTTTTCTTTTCTTTTCTCTTCTTTCTTCCTTCCTTTGCTAGTCGCTGACCACAGTGATGGCCGATGACCGGCCTGTGGCGAGGTTGAGCTCACCTGTGGCCGGTCGCTAGCCTTCATCGTGACCGACAACTAGCTGAGGAAAAGAAAACAAAAGAAAATGAAAAAAAATGAAAAATTATCAAAATGAGTGTATTTGATTTTCCATACTGAACGACGAAAAACATTTTTCAGTTCATTTACAGGTTTTAGCCGAACACCGAAAAATATTGACATTTTCTTGGAAAATGACTTTCCGAAAAATATTTTCAAAAAACGTGTCACATTTTTTGCGAAACGAACGAAGCCTAAGGGTGTGTTTGTTTTACAAAAAAGTAATGATTTGAAAGATATTTTTCTAAAAATAATTGTTTATATCATTGGGAAAAAGCAATCCACATAAAATTTTTCCATCATCAATGAAAATGCGGAGGCATAAATTATTTCTGTTAATAAAAAAACTCAACATTTTAGTTGATGATGAATTTTTTTTTTTGTTGACTAATTTTTCCCAATGATATAAACAATCATTTCTAGGAATTCCAAATCGTAACTTTTTCGTGAATCAAACGCACCATTAATATATCAATTTGGTAGATTAGTCTTAGCATATTTATCTATCTATACATTAAAGTCAAAACTAACGTTTAACTCATTTTTTTGGATGTTCCATTATTATCCTTGTTGCGTATGTCTTTAATTCTTTATGGGCTTAGGCCAACGTTAGGGTTTGAGATTAGTATAAATATTCTTTTTCTCAAACTATTAGATTAAGAAAGTTGAGACAGAAAAATAGTCTGAGGGTTTCGCGTTGCCTTTTGTAATCCCTGAATTTTTTATAGTGGATTTTGCCTCTCTTCTCCCCATGGTTTTTCTCGCAAAGGTTTTCCACGTAAATCTGTGTATTCTTTATTTTTCTCAGTTTCAATTTCGTTCTTATTTCCACATCTGTCATAACAATATGGTATCAGAGCTGTAAGGTTTTTTCGATCTTCTGGTTATGGCTTCAAGTTCAACAATGAAATTTGATATTGAGAAGTTTGATGGGAGCGGCAGTTTCAACCTATGGCAGGTTCGTATGTTGGCCATTCTTACGCAGCAGGGTTTGAAAAAAACTCTGTTTGGGAAAGGGAAGAAACTGGAAAGCACGTCAGATGAAACATGGGAAGAATTGGATGAAAAAGCTTTGTCTACTATCCAATTGTGTCTCACGAATGAAGTTCTGCAGGAGGTACTAGATCAGAAAACAGTTGCAGGTTTATAGACAAAATTGGAGAATATTTTTATGACAAAATCTCTCACCAATCGATTGAGGGTCAAGCAACAACTCTTCACTCTTCGTATGGTTGAAGGTGCTTCTCTTAAGTCTCATATTTCTGAATTCAATGCTATTATTTCTGAATTAAAAAGTATTGATGTTAAGATTGAAGATGAGGATCATGCTCTCTTATTATTAGTCTCACTATCTCCCTCTTATAAGAATTTTAGAGAGACCATGATTGTTAGTAGAGAAATTATTGAATTTGAAGATGTCAAGACTAGTCTTCTAAATAAGTAGAAACTTGATACAAAATTGACTTTTGAAGGCAATAATGTTCATGAGGGCTGGTTTAGTTGCTAGATGAAGGTCTATTGAGAGAAGCAACAATGGCAGGAGCAAGTCAAAATCGAAGCATAGGGATCTGACTTGCAATTATTGTAAGTCTAAAGAGCATATTAAGATAAATTGTCCGAAATTGAAAGCAAAGCAGCAAAGAGAAAATAATCTGAATCCGCAAAATCAAGAGAATGTAAATGACAAAATAATTAGAATTACCAGAATAGACAAAATCAGGGAAACCAAAATCCCGCTCAAGCTGGTGTTGCTGAAGAAGAAAAGGAAGACTGGTTATTAGTTGTAGATGATAAAGACAAATTCTTTGATAGTTGGATTCTTGATTCAAGCTGTTCGTACCAATGCGTCTTAATCGTGATTGGTTCTCCACGTACAAAGAATATAATGGTGAAATTATTTTAATGGGAAATAACGCTAAATGTAGAACAGTTGGGATTTGGACTATCAGCATTAAGATGCATGACGGCATGATCAGAACCTTGAAAAATGTCAAACACGTTCCTGATCTGAAGAAGAACCTCATCTCTTTGGGTATACTTGATGCTAACGGTTGTAAGTTTATAGCTGAAGGTGGAGTTATGAAAATTATGAGAGGTTCACTTTTGTTGATAAAAGGGTTAAAAACTGGCACTTTGTATCAATTACAGGGCAATACAGTTAATGGTTCGGCTGCAGTTTCATCCACTATGACAGAATCAGATAGTACTAAATTATGGCATATGAGTATTAGAGGGATGGAGGAGCTGAGTAAGAGAGGTCTTTTGTGTGGTCAGAAAATTGGAAAATTGAATTTCTGTGAACATTGTGTTTTTGGGAAACAGAAAAGGGTCAGTTTCAAAACAAGAATTTATACAACAAAATGCACTTTGGATTATATTCATTCTGATCTTTAGGGGCCTGCAAAAGTTCATTCAAAAGGCCTTGGTTCTAGGTATATACTTACTTTCATTGATGATTTTTCAAGGAAAGTTTGGGTCTATTTTCTATAGCATAAAAGTGATGTTTTTGCTACATTTAAGTAATGGAAAACATTGATTGAGAAGCAATCCGATAAGAAAATCAAGAGGCTAAGAACAGATAATAGGCTAGAATTTTGTGGAGGCGAGTTTAATGAGTTTTGCAAAATTGAAGGCATTGTAAGGCATCATACTACAGTGCATACACCACAGCAGAATGGTATTGCAGAACGCATGAACAAAACCTTGTTTTGGGCTGAGGCAGTTAATACTGCTTGTTGGTTGATTAATCGTTCTCCTTGCACATCTATTGAGTGCAAGACACCTAAGGAGGTATGGTCAGGTAAATTTGCTGATTATTCTTCTCTTCGAATATTTGGATATCCTGCATATGCACATGTCAGTGAGGGGAAACTAGAGCCTACAGCAAAAAAATGTATTTTTCTTGGTTATGCTTCTGGTGTAAAGGGTTATAGACTTTGGTGTGTAAATTCATCTAAGATTATCATTAACAGAGATGTTACTTTTGATGAGTCTGTTATACTTCATCCTAGCAAGGAATCGTCTGTTCCTTGTCAGGAAAATCTAAAAAGTGCTGCGGAAAAGGTAGAGTTTGAAGTGATTACTTCGTAACTAGTTCAATCATCTGCTAATAATATTGAAATTGAAGAACCTGAAGAAGAACAATATTCTATTGTCAAAGATAGACCAAGAAGGACAGTGAAGCCTCCGTAGAAATATAATAATTATGATTTTGTTGTTTATGCTCTTTCAGTTGTAAAATCAATAGAGTATATTGAGCCTAAAACTTACAAGGAAGCTGTCTCTTCAAAAGATTCAGCAAAGTGGTTAGTTGCTATGAATGAAGAAATGGAATCTCTTGAAACGAATCAAACTTGGGAGCTTGTCGAGCCACCAAAAGGAAAGAAAATTGTGGGCTGCAAATGGGTTTTCAAAAGAAAGGAATGTATTCACGGAGTTGAAGACATTAGGTTCAAAGCTTATCTAGTTGCTAAGGGCTATAGTCAAATTGAGGGAGTTGATTTTAATGATGTGTTTTCACATGTCGTTAAACATAGCTCCATTCGGGTTTTTCTTGCGTTAATCGCTATACATGATTTAGAGTTGGAACAATTCAATGTGAAAACAGATTTCTTGCATGGTAAACTTGAAGAGAAAATCTATATGGGTCAACCAAAGGGTTTTCAATTTGAAGATAAGGAAGATTATGTTTGTTTATTGAAAAAATCTATATATGGCTTGAAGAAATCACCTAGAATGTGGTAGAAAATGTTTGATTCGTTTATGGTGCAACTTGGCTATTGTCGGAGCAAATATGATAGTTGCGTATATCTGCGCAAACTTTCAAGTGGCTCTTTTATTTATCAATTATTATATGTTGATGATATGTTAATTGCAACAAAAGATAAATATGATATACAGAATTTGAAGGCACAGTTGAGCACTGAAATTGAGATGAAAGATTTAGGTGTAGCAAAGAAAATCCTAGGCATGGAAATTCGGCGAGATCGAAAAAGGGAAAAATTGGATCTTTCCTAGAAAAGTTACATTGAGAAGGTGTTAGATCGTTTTGGTATGAAAGATGCCAAACCAGTAAGTACTCCTCTTACTGCTCATTTTAAATTGTCAGCTAGTTTATGTCCACAGACAGATGAGGAGATAAAAAATGTCACATGTTCCATACTCTAGTGCAATTGGTAGCCTTATGTATGCAATGGTTTGTACTCGACCCAATATTTCACATGCTATCAGCGTGGTAAGTAGATATTTATCATACCCAGGCAAAGTGTATTGGCAAGCTGTGAAGTGGATTTTGAGATATTTGAAGGGCACTTCTAATTTTGGTTTAGAGTTTAGGAAAAATGGCGACACTCTTACAGGATATGTTGATTCTGATTATGTTGGTGACTTTGATAAGAGAAGATCTTTGACTTGGTATATTTTTACTATTGGAGGCTGTGCAGTTAGTTGGAAAACTACTTTACAGCATACAGTTGCTTTGTCTACTACAAAGGCAGAGTATATGGCTATTACAAAGGCTGTTAAAGAGGCTATATGGTTAAGAGGCTTATTTGAAGAGCTCAGTGTGGATCATGGTGTGACTATTGTCCATTGTGATAGTCAGAGTGCTATACATCTTACTAAAGATCAGATGTATCATGAGAGGACAAAGCACATTGATGTGCGGTATCATTTTATTCGGGACATTCTTGCTGATGGCTATATTAAGGTCTTGAAGATTGGTACAGAAAATAATCCAGCTGATATGTTGACGAAGCATTTGCCTGTTGCCAAATTCAAGTATTGTTTGGATTTGGTTAATGTCTGTTGCAACTGAGTTTTACTATGGTGGGAGGAGAAGATTGCTTATTACTTATGTAGAATTCAAGTCAAGGTAGAGATTTGTTGAGTATGTCTTTAATTCTTTATGGGCTTAGGCCAACGTTAGGGTTTGAAATTAGTATAAATATTCTTTTTCTCAAACTATTAGATTAAGAAAGTTGAGACAGAAAAATAGTTTGAGGGTTTCGCGCTGCCTTTTATAATCCCTGAATTTCTATAGTGGATTTTGCCTCTCCTCTCCTCTCCTCTTGGTTTTTCCCGCAAGGGTTTTCTATGTAAATTTGTGTGTTCTTTATTTTTTTCAGTTTCAATTTCGTTCTTATTTCCGCATCTGTCATAACAATCCTTGAATTAATTTACATAAGATTATCCACTACTTTCTCTTGATAAAACAGCCACACTGATTCCCAAATGTTAATAAGTACCCACTCCATTTTCTTTATACATAATCCATCCACGATCACCGCCTCAAAATTAGTATATAATCACTTTTTGTTTTGTTTTGGGTGTATATAATCATTTTATTAAACTAAATATGGGAATTATATCCTAAGCCCATGTCAACTTGGACCTGATGGCTAAAAGAAAGAAACACAATTATGAGGTTGGCCCTTAGGAATTTTTGATATGGACCATCTATGTCAAAGTCAAAACAAAGGACTGAGCATTTTCCCACGGTTTTCGAAGAGATGAAATTGCTTTTTCTGAAGCAAGTGGAATTGGAAAACGTACTATGTTCTTAGGTCAATCATTGACGGGATGTCGATTGACTATTTTTAGGGTCTATTTTAGAATCACTTTGTTTGAAGACACACAATATGCCGATCAAAATGTCTATATAACTCAGGTCTGATCCATTAGATTTGATCTTATGTTTTGGCCAAAAATTTCGATAGTAAATATCTCGTGTATGCCGTGTTAGACTGGCTGCTAATTTCCTTATTGTCAAAGCAATCTACCGGATATATTTCACTAACCCTAAATCACGTGCGGCATTTCTCACCACAAAATTATGACGTAGAAGAGTAAACAAGTAACCAACACCCTAAAAGTCATTAGATGTGAGAAGTTTTGTAAAGTGAATCATAAGTAAGACCCACCTCTAAATGGTAAGCATATTGAATCAAATCGAGTACTTTTCCTTTTTTGGGGGGATGGTTTGACCCATGTGAATTTATCTAGACTGCTACAAACGGTATCGCGTAAGATCCTCTCTAGTAGGTAAACAACTCTAGGATGAACTAGGTCCCAAGCCCTACTTTGATGAGGGTATGGATTTGATCGTCGAAGCAAGATGATTGAATGACGTGGTACTCCTTACGGGCTTAGAACAAGTCTCACAACACTTATGAGTCGAGAGAGTATCACTAGATCAAATGGATAGACATCGATGCGACTGTTTAAAACGATTCACGATCACGTCGTATCATTTACGTTGAAAACTCGATCCCTTAGATCTGATTCAGTCGTTGCAAGAAAGAGTGTGCAAGAGACACTACGCTAGCACCATCGAGTGGGCGAACGATATTTTCCTCCCCTTATGGAATCTTGGCCCCGGAATGCTTCAAAAAAATTGCAAATGGAAGAGGAAAAGGTAAAGCTAAGATCCCATCCATGTCTACATTGAGGCATGATCTCTCTCATACACAGAGATCATTTTAGAGCATGAGATATTCATTGATATGACGGAAGCAAAACTTGTAGCTTCAATCACCTCTACAAATATCTCCAAAGTTGGGATAAAATCACTTGTCACATTAAAAAAAAAGTGTCATCATGGGAGCAATGATGCCTTGCCCGTATTAGGATATGGGTCATGTTGGGTTGAATTTGAGTGCCTCTCCCCCTGCACTTTAAATACTTTCTTTCTCTTCTGTTAATCCTGTCTGCACTACTTTACCTATTGGAATCTAGACCCCATTTGAGGTCATACCAGGTGCTCTTTATCTCATTGTTCCATCTCAAAAAAAGGAAAAAAAACATGAAGGGAAAGAAAGAAATGGCATGAAATTACTCAATAGTACCTTCATGGAGACTGTACTTTAATTATTTTTTAATGAGCGGTTGATTGGGTATCGTAAATCTATTCAACTCCCTTGATTTTACGATTTCTTAGGAATAATTTTTTCATGGATCCGATGAATTCAGTTGAATGAATTAAAAGTAAATATAATGATATCAATGATTTATCTAATTCATGATCATTCTTGTAAAAGAAAGGCGAATGATCATGTCCCGCAATATTTTATTTTTGCCTATCGTCTCGATTTGAATTTCCACATGAACCGTTTGATGCATATCATATGCAATCAACGGTGCGTATAGCAAAGCTCTCTTTTTTACTCATCCGCTCGGGTCTGATCCAATAAAAACACTTGCAAAATCACCTCCTAATTCGAAAAAGTTCGTGTACAAAACATGACATGGTGCCCCCCAAAAAATATTAAAATTATGGAGTTGACCCGTCAATAATACCATTTGAATGATTTCATATGGGTATTGAGACACGTGCAAAATGTGGTGAAAAAGTGTTGGCCAAGTACTCTCTATCCGGCTCGAGACTTTTCCCCTCTAGGTTTCCTCTCTTTCCTTGTAGCCGCCGCCTCCCTTTCTAATCTTTTGAAGCTTGCTTAGTCCTTGTTTTTCCCTTTCTTTATTTTGTTGATCTCTCTTTTCTCTCCCGATCTATTATGAAACCTTATGTTTGTGAATAAATTTTTGCAGCTGATTTTGAGTGAACGTGAAGATCAGTTTGGCCATTCATCCGGTCAATAGCCATTGAGAATGATGTTCGTGACGTAGTTCTACAATTTCTTCAAGATTATGTCACTTTCCTCTTCTGATTTAGATTTAGATCAAATTTTAAGAGTTTTACTCTCCCGAACTAGATTTAAATTTAGATTTAAGAGTTCTTTACAGGTATTTGATATGTGTTCTTTTATTATATTGATATTGGTATTTCTGCACGGTGTTGATGATGGGAACGTATATCTTAGACGCGTACCGTAAGCCGTTGCATTTAGAGTGGGAGGATTTCGGCGTGTGAGATGAGGTGATCGGCCACCGAAGGTTTACGATGGCAAATTTGTTCTCGAGGGATGAGAGTGTACTTATAGCTGTTCTGCAGTTATTTGGGATTTGCTAAGCTTAAATGTCTTATATGTAGCTCTTGAATATTATTCTGATATATGAATGGTATCTTTCTTT
The DNA here is from genome assembly GCA_001662345.2 of Metrosideros polymorpha var. glaberrima. Lineage (NCBI taxonomy): Eukaryota > Viridiplantae > Streptophyta > Magnoliopsida > Myrtales > Myrtaceae > Metrosideros > Metrosideros polymorpha. Next base: position 10,249,977 of record BCNH02000007.1, on the reverse strand, counting down.
CGAAAAAAAAAGCACTCTCTATCCTAAAAATTATCTAAAAAGTACTATTCTTGGGAACAAAAGAATCAGAGAATCTGAAATGTTATCAATCATGCTCTAAATTAGCAAAATTGAAATATTTAAAATTGAATTGAGCGCTAATTGAATTGGCCGCCGTACAATAAATTTAGAACTTTTTGGACAATTATTCCCTATCCTACATTAACGATTAAGACTGGATTATGAAACCTACAAGATTAATATCTAATTCCTTTTCAAATTACATAAGCCACAACATAACCGACATGTCTCCAATCGGATCGTGGCATGATCTTTAATTTGGTGTGTGAAAGCTAATGCTTAACATTATCGGATCGGATACCGTATTTTGCATTTGTGTGATAAGATCGCAATTGCCGGCAAATCGTTACGAATAACAAGATTAGAAAAAGATCTGGAAATTTAGAAGCAAAAAAAAGATTAGCTCAATTGAGATTTTATTAACTTCTTGGGGGCTAAACAGCTCGATTTAAAATTTTGAAGTGGCGATTGAAATTCCCATGTTCGCCATTGGTTTGAACTTTTCTTGCGAGAGACAAAATGAAATTGTCCCTAAGCACTGTTCGCGCAGACATCTTTGGAATTGGGAATTCAATTTAATAATAATTGCCTCTAATGTTATTGGTGTTCTTATTTAATGCTCTAGACTATTTTTATTGTTAATGTCGTAGACTAGAAAGTCAAAAAGTTGTGCATGGTGGCGGCATTTCTTTGATGCCACTTGCATTTGACTGTAAGGAACCATTAAGATCTCGAGGTTAAAGAAGTTTTGATTAAAGAGGTGTCTGCGATAATATATATATATATTGTTCTGATTTTATTGAATATAATGAGAACTTTAGTGTATTGTAATAAAGTTCATCTCTTCTATATCCTTTCTAGTGTAGTTTCAATTGATATCACAACCATGGACTAGGATAAGGATTCATGGTCTCGTATAGTAATTTGCTGAGAGATTGCGCTAAGCAGGATTCATACTCGAAACTCGAGCCTTCGAACACAGAATTTCTATTGCCGTGACAACTCAACGAAACTCTAAATACATAGAGTCATGTCTACTAATGTGAAAGTATTTTCTCTTCTTTTTTTCCCCTCAAGATGCCCCCACAAACTCTTGAGGGATTGGTCGAGAGCGTCGCCCCACTACAAGTAATCTCGAGGGCCACACCCGGTCTCTGAGTGGGGTCCTACTTGATACACGCATCGCGCCTGTACGTGGTGATTAGTCGAGTCAAAAGGTTTAGCTGCCTCGTGTTGTAAGTAGCTAAATATACGAAATGGGCTTGGCATCTTGGAAGCACAAGTTAGGCTTTCCTAAACTGGGCCACCTCGATCTAGTGAGTGGATATGTTTGGCCCAATTTCGATGATGCATCAGGTCCATGGACAATCGCTTACAGGCCCATATGCAACACACGAGCCTAAACGAAGGATCAAGATCCGAGCGTCCGCTTGGAAGCAGTGATGTTTCTAGGCTTAGAAGACTTACATACATGGGGGCGACCCCAAAGGGAAATCGCACTGGCGCATCCTGTAGGGGCTGCCTCCACAATCACGGATCTATACAGTCTCCGATCATCGCTCGACGTGTTTGGAAAGAGGGATTGTCGCACTCGACGGGGATTAGTCGAATGTGCTTAAAGAGACCCGGACATTCCGCACCACGGCGGACAAGAATGTAGTCGGCTGATTTTACTATATATGACTAGCAATGACTATAGGACATGGTCTATTTAAGACATGGATGTGCATTCTTGGCTTAGGTGTGTGAGATTATATGAGACAATTGCTAATTGTTCAAGGTGTTTCCTCACGCTTAGTCTGGGAGATATTCAATTGGGGAGGCAAATGGAATCTATTTGAACTTAGGACCTCCAGCTCTGTTACCATGTGTCAATTGTTCTAAAAGATTAAATTATTAAATAAATACGTGATTTAATATTTTATTACTCTAATGAGGAGTACATGAGCGAACGTTGTTATCTCAAGTATGCTCATTTGTAATCGTGATCAGCGATACTTGTTATCGGTTAGCTATTGAGAGTAACCAAATTTGAATTGTTATATGCCGAGTGCAATGATTAGTCGCTTGTTAAATAGCAATTACGCGAATCCAAAATGCCTCTAATCGAAGATTTTGATAAACTCAAAACGATAGCTTAGCTGTTAGAATAAATAAAAGAATAAATCAATCAATCAATCAATCAAAAGAATTGTTACACGGGTTTCTCAAATAATTCCTGCTTAGCAAATTATTTTGGGATGTTCACCCGATTCAGATGCTTCCTTTCTCGTTGTTCATCTCCGTCATTTGCCTCCGTTCCTTCCGCCGCTGCCGCCGGAGGCCACGCTGCCCTTACCACCTTGACCGCCCTGTTGACTGCCGCTCTCAGCAACGGCGTCTTCCAAATCAACCGTCCGGACCTTGAACCTGTCGAGCCTCAACGCCGTCTCGTCTCCTACCCCTCCGTCCCTGCCCGGCAGCCGGGGCGATCCCACGCTCAAGCTCCTCTGAAACGCCCTCACCTCCCTCGTCCTCTTCGGCCGCAGCGCGTCCTCCAGCTTCCGATCGATCTCGTCGTTCAGCTTCGGGAACAGCTGCTGGAACGTGTGCCGCCGCCGCACGTAGAGCTCCCGCAGGTCCTCCATCAGCGCGAGCAGCCACGGGTCGATCGACTGGTCACCGTCGCAGGGCCGGTGTCCGTAGTAGTAGAACTGGCCGTCCGCTTCACCGAAGTTGTAGTTCTCCCCGTACGGGCTGCCGCTTCTGAAGACGTAGGGGGTGACGCGATCGGAGCTCGGGAAAGGAGGAGCCCCGGTGGCATTGGGCATCGGTTCGCCGTGCACGGATCCGATTCCGTCCGGCCTCGGCCCGAGAGACTCTGGCCACAGTACACCGTGAGGATTCATGTGAGGAAAACGAAATCGCCGATCGCCGGAGAAACCGAAGATGATGATGCAGAACCAAGGCGATTGAAATTCGAAGTTGGAGATTCGAGAACGAAGAATTGAACGTGCTTTGTTGATTGAAGCTGAGGATGGCGCAAGCTCGAGTATATATAGGCGATGAGAGAGAGTGGAGCAGTTGAGATTTTCTAGAGAGAGAGAGGGGGGGAGCAGTTGAGATTTTCTAGAGAGAGAGAGAGAGTTGAGATTTTCTAGAGAGAGAGAGAGAGGGGGAGCAGACTTTTCAAAGGGTACGACTTGGTCTTTCTTGCGCATCAATCAATCTATGCTCATCGCATACCTCGAGTTCCTTCCTAGTTGCTGTATCATATAATAATAATAATAATAATAATAATAATAATAATAATACTAAACAACAACAATAATAATAATTAAAATTTGGTTGACCGTTGATGAAGGGTTCACCTTCAAACTTCGTAACAGCCCAAACACGTGCTTCAACAGAGCATCATCGTCAAATTACGCACGACGGCTACTAATTGTAACTGGGAAGCTTTTCTTACATGATCTTGAATCCCTTCTATTAAGTAATTCAACCTTTGATAGTATCAGAGGCAGATGTAAATTACCAAATTAAATCCAAGGATAGTTGTCGCTGTCGCGCGAGCAAAGACATCGAAATGTGGATTATGACTCGCGTCGTTTTTTTTCGACTATCTGTCGAAGGAACGGTTGTAAATCTTAACTTCAAATGTATTGGCGATGGTTCGCGAATAAGCGAGACCATGCGATTTCGTGAGGTCGTCTATTGCACGTAGTTCTAAGATGATTCGTGAGACGTGGTTATTTTGTTATCTTGCTGACTATCATTAGATTAGCATTGAATTCAGCTTCAAAACAATTAAAGCATTAAAGATTAGGGCAATATAGCCTTCTTGAAGATATTGAGAAAAACTTGTTCGACATCATTTGGCACGGATGGCGTCTCGAAAATAAAGTTGCACTTCGATTATATTGGCATGATCAATCTGTATATTTTCTCGATTCGATAAGTCAACTCACACGTGCATATACCACATCTCAACAATCTCCTTTAGGTCTGCTTTGTTTGAATTCAACTTCACTGAAAAAACTTAAATCGTTGAGTTATGGGCGATATATGAACTGTTTTACATCACATTAATTCTCCGATGTTAGACTTTTTTTTGTGACTATTTTTCGAGTTTGGCCAACACAAGCTATGGAAAGGACTGGATTAAAAATTTGTGAGACTATGACTGGGAGGGAAGCATGGAAGGGGGACCTCGTCGTCTTTTCTTGAATCACAATCGTGTTGACTGATGGTTGAGTGTGTTTCTTTGATGAACGACTGACGGTTTTGAGCGTGCGTTAAGCCGGGTCCAACGTCGGCGCCCGATGGAGAGACAGAATGTCTGAGATGCTGGGCTTTTCCTGAGGCCTTCGGTGGTCAAAGTCCTTGATCTGGTCTTCCCACCAGAACACCACTTAACCTCCTCAGCCAAGATGTTGGTTTGCCTATCTTATAAAAAGAAAAAAATTACAAAAAATCCTAAATTTATTGTAATTGTGCCAATTCAATCATAATTTTTGTTGCCAATTGAGTTCTAAACCTTTTGTATTTGTGTCAATTCATATCATTCGGCCAATTTTAATTTTGACTGAAAATCGCTGACATGGATGTTGACCATCTTAAGTGGCGTAGTCGGCACTAATGTGAACAATTTTTAATAATATATATATATTTTTCTTTTCTTCGTCTTTTTTTTTTTCCTTCCCTTCCTTCTTCCTCTAGCAGGTTTTGTGGCTAGAGACAAGGGACGGCAAGGTAGACCTCTGACGAAGCTCACCCCCTCAGGCCACTAGCAAGGGTGAGGGCATAGTTGACGAGGCTCGCCCTCACCAAGGGTTGGGTGAGGTTGATTACGCCCTCGCCAGCTTCGCCCTCCCTTGCCCTCGCCCAGCCTCGCTAGTGGCCAATGGGGGCGAGCTTCGCTAGAGACTAGTGAGGTCGACCTCACTGACCCTCACCTCTGGCAATCGCCAAGGTTTGGCGATCAACTAGAGGAAGAAGGAAAGGAAGGAAAAAAAAAGAAAGAGAAAGAAAAGATAAAAAAAATTGAAAAAAATATTTAAAATTGTCCACATTAGTGCCAGCTACACCACATTGGAAGGGTCGACGTCCATGTCAGTGACTTTCGGTCAAATTGGCTGGATGGACTGAATTGACACAAATATAAAATGTCTAGGACTTAATTAGCAAAAAAAATATTTAGATCTGAATTTGCACAATTATAATAAATATAAGACTAAATTTGTTCATTTTAAAAAATATTTTTAAATGAACGAATTTTTTTTTCATTGTCCTTGAAAATGTTTAGACATAAATTATTATCGATAATAAAAACATTTTTCATTGACTAATTGTTTCAAGCAATACAAGCTATGGTTTTAAAAAAAATAGTTTTCCAAATTATTCATTTTTCAGGAAACAAATGAAATGTCAATTTCACAATAATTGAATCCAATGTTATTGGTGTTCTAGAATAATGCACTAAACTATTTTATTGTTAATGTCGTAGACTAGAAGGTCTAAAAGTTGGGTATAGTTTGCATTTGACTGTATGGCACCACGAAGATCTCGAGGTTAAAGAAATTTGGTTAAAGGGATATATATAAGTCGTGATTTTATGGAATATTATGAGAACTTTAGTGTATTATACTAAGTTTATCTCTTTTGTCCTTTTTAGTGTATTTTCAATTGATGTAACAACTATGTGCTAGGATAAAGATTCACAGTCTCGTACGGTAGTTTTGTTGAGAGTTCGTGCCAAGCACAATTCATACTCAAAATTCGAGCCTTTGAAACATGGAATTCCATTTGCCATGACAACTCAACTAATCTCTAGATATACAGAGTCATGCTTATTAATGCACAAGTCTATTCTCTTCTTTTTTCTCTCAAAATGCCCCCCTCAAACTCTTGACCCAACTGACTTTTATAACTCTCTCTTCACTCGCTATCGCCCTTACTCAATCTCGTGCTCACTCGATCCTCACTCTTACCTCAATTTAGGTATGAGTTTTTCTAGATTGGGTTAAGTATTTAAGTGTTTAAGCAATATGTGTTTGGTCAGATATGAGTTACTCATGGAAAAATGGGTCAAAACGAGTTAGATTGGTCAATTTGGATCATACCATTGTCAACACAACTCACTTGTATGACTGGCTTAGGTCTCACTTAATACAAGTAGACGAGCACGGTTTAGCATTCGTCCATAAAGATAACTCAAGTCGAAAGATTCGGATATCTCGCGTCGTAAAACGTATGAAATGGGTTTGGCATTTTGGCAGTACAAGCTAGATTTTCCTAAATTGGGCCACCTCGACCTAGTGAATGGATATGTTTAACCCAATTTGGATGACAATAGCCTACAGGCCCACATGTATCACGCGAACCCAAATGAAGGATCGAGATCCCAGCGTCTGCCTGGAAGCAGCAATTTCATAGGGTTAAATGAATTTTCCCAAAAGATCCCACGCCATGCAAAATGAGCAAGAAGTTGTATATACCTGGGGTGAAATTACACTTTCCCAGTTCTATTCGGGCCACCTCCAGAAGCACAGATCTGTATGTGTCTGATAAGTATTTGACATGTTCGAGAAAGGAGACCGCTAAGTCGGGTGCCCAAAGAAATTCAGATGTCGACATAAAAGGTTTCGAAACACTCAAATTGTTTCGAATGCCGCATTGGATAGGAGCGTAGCCGGCTGATTTAAAAAATTTAGGGATGTTTCTGTACAAAGTCTGTACAAAACATAGATACTCGTTCTCGCCTTTTGTATACGTGAGCCAACACTATTAGCCTAGCCCAAGATGGCTTAATTGGAGTCATAATTAGTGATAATCGTCTTGATTAGCAATCAAGAGTAACCAACTTCGATTAATTCTATTTTATTGTCCTCAACTTTTATGTATGAAACTCGATAGAAAATGATATAGAAAAATTTTGATCCAAGTTCAGTTTGCATTTCATTAAAAATTATTGCTCTATCGGTTTTAGGTTTCGTTTGTTTCATAGAGAATAAATAATTTTAAAAATATTTTTCTAAAATATAAGTATTTACTTGAAATAATGAATGAATAAATGAATCAATCAAAAAAATTATTACACGGGTTTCTCAAATAATTCCTGTTTAGCAAACTATTCTGAGATATTCACCCGATTCAGATGCTTTCTTTTCCGTGGTTCATCCCCGTCATTTGCCTCCCTTCTTTCCGCCGCCGTCACTGGAGGTCACACCACCCATACCACCTTGACCGCCTTGTAGACCGCCCCCAACGACGTCGTCTTCCAAATCAACCGTCCGCACCTTAAACCTGTCGAGCCTCAATGCCGTCTCGTCTCCTACTCCTCCATCCCTGCCCGGCAGCCGGGGCGATCCCACGCTCAAGCTCCTCTGAAACGTCCCCACCTCCCCCGTCCTCTTTGACCGCAGAGCGCCCTCCAGCTTCTGATTGATCTCGTCGTGCAGCTTCGGGAACAGCTGCTGGAACGTGTGCCGCCGCCGCATGTAGAGCTCCCGCAGGTCCTCCATCAGCGCCAGCAGCCACGGGTCGATCGACTGGTCCCCGTCGCAGGGCTGGCATCCGTAGTAGTAGAACTGGCCTTCCGCGTCGCCGAAATTGAAGTTCTCCCCGTACGGACTGCCGCTTCTGAAGACGTAGGGGGCGGCGTAATTGGAGCTCGGGAAAGGAGGAGCTCCGGCGGCGTTGGGCATCGGTTCGCGGTGCGCGCATCCAATTCCGTCCGGCCTCGGCCCGAGGGACTCTGGCCACAGCAACGGACTGTGATGACTCATTTGAGGAAACGGAAATCGCGGATCACCGAAGAAATCGAAGACGATGCAGACCCGGGTGATTGAAAATTTGAAAGTTGGAGATTTTGGGTGCGAAGAATCGAATGTGCTGGTGGATTGTGGATTGAAGCTGAGGATCGTTCAAGCTCGAGTATTTATAGGTGATGGGAGAGAGAGAGGGACTTTTCAAAAGGGTACGACTTGGTCTTTCTTGGGCATCAATCTACGCGCGTCGCGTACCTCCAGTTCTTTCCTAGTTGCCGTATAATACTGTCGGATTTGAGAATCATGACACAATAAGATTGACTGTTGATTGAGGAATCGAGTTTCAAAGTTTGGGAACTGTCCAAACACGCGCTCCGTTCGATAGAGCGTCATTGTCCACCAGAGTACGGCGGCTGCCGGTTGTGGAAGACTTCTTGCATTGTGTGTGTGTGAGATCTTGCTTAGTAATTTCCAGGTATTAGAGGTAGATGTAAGATATCGAATCAATCCTTGGCACGTTCCGTCAGTATATTTTCCTGTTAGAAAGTCCAACCCGAAATATTTAAGTTGATAAGTGGATACCCTCTCTCATTTGCAAGCCGGATAAAAAACGTTACGTGAAATTTTGACCACCACATTCATGTGGAATTTCGATCATGCACGTTTGCAAAAGGGATGACACTGGCTCTGATATCATGTTAGAAAGTTCAATTAAAAAATTTAAGTTAATAGGTATAGGAAAAATCATTTGAAAATAGTTATTAAGCGATGTGAGACAATATTTTAATATTTCTTGATTTTGACGTAATTTTAAGCACAACAAATTCGACGGGTCACGAAGTGCGACTATCTTTCGGGTTTGGCCAACGCAAACTATTAAACGGATTGGGTTAAGAATTTGCGAGATTATGATTGGGAGGGAAGCTTGGACGGGGAAGCTCGTTGACTTTTCCGGCGTTGACTAACGGTTGAGTGCGTTTCTTTGATCAACGACTGATGGTTTTGAGTGTGGGTTGGGGCTGGTCCTATGACAGGATGTCTGAGATGCTGGGCTTTTTTTCTGAGTTCTTTGGTGGTCAAAGTCCTTGATCCTGTCTTCCACCAGAACAACACCAATTCTCCTCAGCCAGAACCAACTCTTTCGACTCAGTTCCTGTTGCTTCCATCGTTTATGTACGTATATTTTTGGTTTCTCTTCACACGTCAAGCATGCTTAAACTATATATGATTGCGATGGTGATTCACGGCTGACCTGGCAATCGTGGATCGGGCGCGATGGTTGTAGCAAACTTCCGCATAGAAAAATGACATAAGAAAGTGCCGACGACATGACTAACAGAACCGAATGAAGAACGTTCCACAAGGATACCACAGATGTAATGTTTACCCCACGCCAACGCTGCAACCCAACTGGCTGTGTGCACAACCCACACGATTAAATAACATCATCAAATGCTCGAAAGCACTAGCGCCTATATCTGTTCTTGGAGACTATTTCCCGTTTCGCAGTCATATGCATTCCCAAGAAACAAGCACACAATATATGGACTTTCAGGAACCGCAATTAACAAGCTAAACTAGAATAAACTGGAGAAATTTCTATTCTGCTACACATGACAAGCTATCTATACATATAAGGTCTGCTAGGACCAGCATGAAGCAAAAATGGATCTGTGTGAGAAGCACCAGTTGAACCCGAAAGAGTTCGCAGAAACCCTTCACTTGAGGGCATTCCCGACATCGTTTCTGGATGAAAACTATAAGGAGGATATGTCGCGTAGGTACTGGGAATGTGGTGGTCCACGTAAGGGTTGAATGATGGTCTAGGGAAAATCATTCTTGACCCATCCTCTGTGAATGGGCTGGAGATATATCTGTCATCTCCGAAATAACTCGGCCTGCTTTCCAAGCAGCGACTGCTCAAAGATCGGTCGTTGGTAGACAGCACAACTCCGGTTTCTGGGTACGTACCTGCTAAACCCAACCGAGAACCTGAACCCAGCAAATTGGCTTTTGCAGCATCAAGTGAAAAATCTGTTGGGACTCTGAAAAGGCCAGGACATCCACCGGGAATATCCATCTTGCCCCCAATGTCAATATTGTGGAAAGAAGGTTCAATTGTTTTCTGAAGAGGTCCGCATTCTGAAACTGGCATTCTCGTCATTTTGTTTTGCAGCAGTAATTTAGCCTGTTTGAGCGACTCGAGGACACCATGTGCACTGGCCGCTCCATGTGGAACTAAGGCATAGCGTTCAGCTTGGTTTCTGAAAGCTTCGGCTTTATGAGGCGTGTCACTCACAGAAGGCAAAAAACCATGTGCTGACTGCTTCCCTTGAGAATCTCCACAACCCATAATGTTCTTTAGGGGATTTTGTGCCGGTGAATAGTTGCTTGCCAGGCTCTCTTGTTTACCTTTTCTACTTGAAATGGAATGTATATGTTCTTGATTGGGGGAATTATGAACTGGGATAGAATATTTTTGACTTTGTGCGGATTCCACTCCGGGCTGTGGACCTTGATGGAAGCTTTCTGATTGAGTTCCCAACAATCTGTTATCAGTAGAAGCATCCTCACCTCCAAGTATAGGTTTGATGGTTTGCATTGCAACTGTCAGTGGAGGATATGGAGCTTGATGCTTTATTTCGTCCCTCTCCTCAGTAATATCTGAGTGGTTACCAGGATCGCACGAATCCTAAAGATGATGACCGAAAGAGAAGTATGTTAATTGCATGGGCTAAATATAAAATAAAGAGTACGACATTATTTATGAGCCTGGGAAAACCTATGTGCACGACCTCATGCAATAGAGCCTTCAAGGTAGCAATTCAGACTGCAATAGTTACTTCTCACTTTCTTTATTTTGCATAGCAACGTAGATATCTCTTGTTTTTCCAATTTTTATAACTTCATGTTAATTGGAGAGGAGAGAAGTGCAAGTTCTCTACAAGCGGGTTCGAGAGGAAGCATACCGGTGTACTGCTATTATTTTCTCCGAACTTCTCTTCCCAATCTCTTTGTGCCTTTTCCATTGCTTCATATTGGCCAATGAGTTGTGCTTGATGTTCTAGTGCCCTTTCCATGTCTCTCTCTCCTCTGTCGTCATTGCTCTCGAGGATACCATTGACTACATTTCCTTCATTTTCTATCTGTCCTGAAACTGGACCATTGCTCACTACTTTTTGGAAGTGCAATTCAGGAAACCCTCTAAAGACATCACACCCTATATCAGATAAATCCTGGCAAGTCTCGGAAGATTTGGCATCTTCATTTTCTTGAGCATCAACTTTAGCAGACCCATTCATCACCTCAGTGGCTTCTAGTCTGCAACAAAAGAAAGCTGAGATATCAATCTTCCATGAAGACCTTTTCATTTAATTCTCTCAAGCAACGGTGCAAAGGGAGCATCATATCATGCCCGTAGCATTCAAGTGACTCAGAGATCTGGGTGACTTAGAGCAGAATCTGCCAAAACACGCCAGGATAATCTTGGTTGCCCACTCTAGTCTCGCAGGTGGTGAGTTTAATGAAATGAACTTTGCTGGACTAGACTGACGGCCTATACACTTAATCTTCCTCTTGCATATAAAGCTCTGAACCTATGACCTGCCTGACTCTCCAGCTTAGACAATAGAATGCTATACTCGCAAAAGGATGTCAATGAATGACTTGTGAAGTATGACACACGCGCGCGACACACACGCGCGCGCACAAGGTCTCACTACTAACTTGTGATTATCAAAAAGGAAAAGGAAGCTCGCAAACCTTTGATCCTTATGTCTTATTTGACGGCATGATTTTCCTGCACGATGTTTTGAAGATGAGGACATTGTCGCAAGACTTGTTCGCCTTCTTATAGAAGTATCCTTATATTTCCCAAGAGATCGTGAGGAATCCTTTCGGCCTTTCCAGGACAAGTTTCTACCAGACGCAGTAGAATCACACTCAGTACCTGAAAATTCCTCAGATTCGTTCTCTAGTTGTTTTGAACTAACAGAGCTCTCTCCTCTTTTGTTTGAATCATTACAGTCTTTCAGCTTACGCGGTGTCACTTCCTGATCCGAACTTGAGTAATATGACTCAGAAACATCACTGATGCCATGAGTCTCTAATATAGCAAGAACATCAGCTGTAGCCTTCTCAGCCTTCTTCCTTTGCAGAGCCACAATCCTCAACTGCTCCTCCAGCTCCGCTACCTAATTTCATTTGAAGAGACACAGGTGAGAGAGAGAGAGAGAAGGAGAGAGAGAGAGAAGTTGTAGGAAAAGAAAAAACTACGCAGACTTCACAGGGGAGAATAAACATACCCGTTTTGCCAATTCGTCAGCTCTTTGCCTTGCAGTTTTAGAGACTGATCTCTCAGACAGTAATCGTGCCCGAAGGAACTCAACGGTCATCACATTTGAATCTTCCATGTCAGAACTTATCCTGATAAAAAAGAAATTGTGAACGATAATTAGAGCAAAAAATTACACATTCAATCATAGATAAGAAGTATCAAGTTGCCACGGTTGGTCACACTTAATACTAGATGTCATGTAGTCCAATGCAGGAAGGAAAGCTTCTTCCTTCGTTTTAATGTCACGAAACACGAATTTGCAAGTGAAAAGATCAACATATGCAGTTGTCTCAGCACCTTTTCCTCTACAGAGCATAGAATTTAAAAGATTAAAACTTTACAAATGTACTAATCATCCTCTCAAATTCGAAGACATATGCCTCTAGATGGATGTCCTCATTTTCCGCACAATCTTCCCATTTCAGTCTATGGATAATTCGAGCTGATAATCATCCTCTTCCTTCCCTTCTCCCTTTCCCCCCTATGGATTAATGAATTGAGTTTGAATCACGAAGCAATTAGGACATTCCCAATTTGTAAGGGCAAGGCAAAGGAATAAAACATTTTATGCCACCAATTAGACCATGAATGAACTTAATCAGTCGCATTTTTTTATAGACCCAGTCTAATCAAGTATACAGTTCGGCCCAAAAAATACCATCCGTGTCCAGATCACACTGCTTAGAGCGTAGTCTAAAACAAAAAGTCGAAGAACTCCCAACTATCACTTGCTTTTTCAGACAGAAAATGGCACTCAATATCTAGCCATCAGTCAATTTTACTTAATTGGGAGGAAATACATCTTAACCGATACAACCACATTGTTCAGGGTGCAGCAGAGTGAGTGATAACAAATATGAGAGCTTCAGCTCAACTAGACAGACTCCTATTGTTCAAGATTTGTCATAAAGAACTGATTTCATAAGGAATTCCAGGACACTATATGTAAAGGGCCCTTAGATATCAACAGAGATCCACTTTCTAGATATATAAGAGGAAACCGCGAGATCACTAGAGCAGTCCTAATGATCATGAGCCAGCAAAAGTCAGTACTATAAACATGGAGACATCGGAGACTATCACTGAAACAGCAAGAACCAGCCAGACCCAATGGTCCTTTACCTCTGATCTTGCTTATCTTGATCAAGATTCTGCATCGACAGCTGAAAAAACCCCAACCCCACAAACGCTTCGACCTCGAATTCAGCTCCTGTACCATCAAGAGAACCGAAATCGCTTCAAATTCCAGCTCTTTAGCTCTCCAGACATGCTTTTGAGAACTACCCGACGAGGTCAGTCCTAGCATCAAGAAATGAGAAAGATCTTGCTCAAAGGAGCAACGAGCAAGTGACGAATTCATTACCTTCAGCGATGACGACCCAAGAACGGCTCTGCGGTAACGGTGGACTTTTTTACCATCACTAGATCGATCCGCACGAAAAGCAATGGAGGGCAGGGGAGAGGTGGAAAGCAGGATGAATAAAATGGAGGGACTTCACGGAAATCAATGAAAGCTTCAAGAGGAAGACTTTCAGTGCACTTGCTGCGACACTGTTCTTGGTTTTATTAAGTGGCGTGGAACCGATTGATTGGTCCGTTGGGAGCGAAGAACACGACAGGAAGCTTCTTTGCTGAGACCAGCGGGGGTTGGGCCAAAGGCTGCGATGATGATGCCATTGAGAGTCTGGTCATTCTCGTTTTTCTTTCCCTTTCTTTTTGTTTTTCCTCTTTCTAAGAATGTTTCTTTTCTTTTCATTCCGGATAGTAGCATAGCTTTATTGAAATATAGAATTTGCGAGAATGGATTATTACAATATAGAGATAAATTATACGAATAAAAGACAATAATGATAATTTCATGTACGAGCTGGTACGTTACTGTCACATGATCTGATGCGAAACTTTACCCATCATTTTAAAAAATACCCACATTTTAATCTTCCATCCGATGTCTCAGAAATCGGGATTGGAGGTTCTTTTTTTTGGTTAGCTGTGAATCTTACGAAATAATTTTCATGACATTAAAATGTACTTTCATTTCCATAACGTTTCATTTCTTATAGGACAACCGAAATGATTAAGATGGACCCTTCAAGGATTTTGTTTTAAGTAAGTTATGATTATGGCCTTGATATGATTAAAGAGCTTAAACCGGACCGTTTGACATAGATGATCATATTGTTATGACAACCGACAGAGCATCATTAGCAGCTTATTGTGTGCCAAGGAATAAAAAAAATGTTATTAATATGTGTAAGCCTGCTTTTCTATTGAGAGTTCTCAACTTTCAATTATTAGCACAATAAAAATTTCCGAGGGAAATTTATGGCCAAAATAAGGTATATTCAACGTGTTTGGAAATTAGAAAAATAGGAAATTTATGTTGAGGGGACTTTTACAAACTTTTCTCTACTTTGAAGCTCTCTTTGTTACGCAAAGAATGAATAATTTGAAAAATATTTTCCTAAAAACTATCTTTTGTATCGCTTAAATTAATTAACCAATGAAAATATTTTTATTATCGACAATAATTTATATCTAAATATTTTCTTGAACGATGAAAATATTTTTCATTTATTTTTTGTAAACGGTACAAATAGATAATATATTTTTCAAATAATTCATTTTTTGCGAAATAAACGGAGCCTAATGCTTGAATTATATACTTTTACCTAAAATTTAGTACTTCGATTATCACCGATAATACCTAAAATCACCATAAACGATTTCTTAACTCTCTAAAATTTGAACTGAATTTTCATTTGAGTTTTCGCATTAAATTGATAAATATTTGTTGGCTTGATTTGAAATTCAATTCAAACACATAATTTATTTACGATGCTTGTTAAATATATGTATACTTTTTTGTTCCTCGGACCGAGATTATCATCCGACTAATCTGTAAATATTTGCAAACTTATTTGTCATCTCTACTATAGAATTGTTCCAAGGAAAAATTTCAATTAGTGGCTCAAAGTGTGCTCGTTTTTTTTAAATAAGGATATGAACTGGACCTTGTTTCAAATAAGAGCCTGAAATGCCCTTATTGTTATAAAGAAGGGCATGACCAATGACATTTTAGTTATTTACCTTTTTATGATTTTTTTTTCCTTTTTTTCTTTTCTTTTTGCCCTTTCTATGTTCTTGCCGGCGAAGGATTGACGACCCTCGCCAGATCGGGTGAGATCGCCCTCAACGGCCCTTGCCTCTAGCTGTCAATGGTGGCCTCGCCGGCCACAGGTGAGGATCGCGACTCTTGCCTGTGACCGGTGAGGAGCTTGGGCGAGGGTTGCCGGACCCTTGTTGGCCAGAAAAAAGAAAGGAAAAAAAGAAAAAAAAAAAGAAAAAGGGGAAAAAATGAAAAAAAGATAAATGACTAAAATGCTATTGGTCAAACCATTCTTTAAAACAATGAAGGCACGTCGGTCCATTATTTGAAACAAGATTTACTTCATGCTCTTATTTGAGAAAATAAAGGTAATTGATATTTTTAATTGAAATTTTTCTGTTCCAATTAAGAAATTGCACTTGAACATTCTTGAAACAAAAATCGAATTAAAAAAAAAAGGAAGAGAAAAGGAAAACATTTATATTTGCCTGACTGTTCCACAGCGGCAGCGCTGGTGTACTTTGCAAGAAGAAGAACTGTACGCGAGCTCGATTCGAGCAAGAAGTGATTTTTACTCGCGAGCTGGATGATCAAGAACCGCCATAACCATCTTCATACGCAAAATGCATTACTGGGTTCGAGCTTCTTCCGCTGATTTCGCCGGTTCTCTTCCTCAACCTCGCAGGTCTCTCTCTCTTTCTCTCTCTCTCTAGACGAATATGGCGGAGTCAACTGTAACACATAGATCTCCTGCTAATGCCTTGTGTATATACGTTTCTTTCGAGCTAGTTGGTGATGCCCCTTCCCCTTTTGCAGCGGGCACACTGCGGTCGACATCGGCAAGTCAAAGGTGATCTTCTTCGGCGGCTTCATCGACAAGAAATTCCTCAACGACATTTATGTTTATGACATCGGTAGCCTTAATCTCCACGTTCACCCTTTGATATGAATTAGAAGATGATAATTTGTGTCGGTCGTTCAAACTGAGAATCGCCTCGAATGACGTTTTCATGATGATGGTGGTGGTGTTTTGTCATAGAGAACAAATTGTGGTTTCAGCCGGAGTGCACTGGAAGTGGGTCTGATGGGCAGGTGTGTCCCTGCCCCAGAGCATTTCATGTTGCCGTCGCGATTGATTGTCATATGTTTGTCTTCGGCGGTCGTTCCGGTAGCCAGAGGTGTGTGTTCTTGGATACTTGCTTATCGTACAGTTGCTTTGAGTTTGATCAAATTCAGTGTCCTATACTGACGTGTTGATGATGGCATTGAATTTTCAGATTGGGTGACTTTTGGGTCCTTGATACTGGTAGGCATCTTTTTGTAGTACTTCACGATATGTAGGTGTACAATGTGCGTTGATTTGTATGATTAATGGTCATGATTAGTCATTATAGGGTGTAGTCATTGAATTGAGCCTCTACCTTCTGCAGATATATGGCAATGGTCAGAGCTTACTGGCTTCGGTGACTTGCCTTCTAAGCGGGATTTTGCTGCAGCTTCAGCTATTGGAAACCAGAAAATAGTTATGTGAGTGTCAGGAAAAAAAATCTTTCCAAAACTGGAGATATTTCATCCATTATTGCATTTCAGATATTCTTTTATTATTTGCAGGTTTGGTGGCTGGGATGGTAAAAAGTGGTTATCGGATGTGTATTTATTGGACACAAGTAATCTCTTAGTGGGCATTGTGAATTTCTGAATGATTAAATCTGTGTATTCAACTAATTTTCAATGGAGCTAAATGCTCATATTAGGCGTTGTTCCTGAACAGTATCACTTGAATGGATGGAGCTATCAGTTACTGGATCTTCACCACCTCCTCGATGTGGCCATACAGCTACCATGGTTGAGAAGCGCTTACTTGTCTATGGTGGCAGAGGTGAATAACGTATGGCTTTCATTTATATGACCAGTCTATGTAGCAGTAATCATGGTCCAGTAATCTGTAAAATCTATTTGTTAGACAATGATGCTTTCTCCCTCTTTCTTCTTCTATAAAAAAAATAAAATTAAAAGAGTCGTTTGAGCTTCATTAAGGTCTGGGATCCTGTAGAAACGGACGTTAATTATTTGACATCTGCTGCACACTAGCATCTCTGTTTAATTTGTAGCTTTTCCATCACATTATGATCAGTGGTTTTTTCCATCACAATATGATGAAATTGTTAACAGCAGAAACGAAAATAAATTTTCCAATAAAGACACCATGTTGACCTTATATATAGTCATGCCATGTCAAAGTTCAGCCCCCAAATTCCCAGTGCCAGGAGCCCATTGTCTTAGTAGTGTCATCTAAGGTTCAGGGGAAGGGAAAGTTATGAACTTTGTCTCTAAAGATGGCTCTGGGAAAGTTTCTTAAAAAATGGTGGGTGATTGTCCCCTAGTCTGTAGTTGTTGTGAATTTCTCTGCCTTCTCGGGTAATCCTAGCTGACTTGAGTTCTTTTTGGCTTTGATAGGAGGTGGTGGGCCAATCATGGGTGACTTGTGGGCTCTGAAGGGACTTATTGAAGGAGGTTGGTTCAGTTTGCTTCCCCTGTGTTTACAGTTTCATGAACGCACTACTAGTTTAGTTTTTGCAATTGAACAAGCTATGCTGTTAAATACTGTTTTATAACATAATACTGTCTACTTATCCTTTTCATTTTACTTCTGTAGTAGTAGTGACATACTTATACACTGCATTATTTGTTTATCATTGGAATCCCCATCTTGAGTATACTGGTGGATATCACAGTTCCTTGTAGAAAAGGAGATCCCCCACCCCCCAAGAAAATAATTATAGAAAAAATAAAATATCACCAAGAGCAAGGAGGAGGTATCTCTTCTTTTCCTTTGTCTTTTCGGGCCAGGGTTGGGCCAATTGTTAAGGTTCAGAATGTGAACAGTTAACATTAAGCTTTTGCATCTAATTTTGGCTGAAGTAAAGTACAGTGCTGCATGTGTTTTGTGTTCTTGAAATATCGTGGGACCTACTCACACTTGCAAGTTCTTAAGATCAGCTAACTATAACTTAGATTCACTCTTGATTCTTACAGTCTCTGTCCATTTGAAATTAAAATGCAAAGTCAATCGTTTGTTGTATTCAAGCTTTGCTTATTTTTCAAGAAGCTGTACAATAATTTGAAAGACTTGCAAAGAAGTTAGAGGATTACTATCCTCTAACTTCTTTAAGTAGATCTCATGGTGATAAAGAATCCCACCTCGCTTATCAGTGGGGTTTGTCTGGCCTTATATATTTGTTATCTTCCTTCACCTAACAGCTCAGATTTTCGGTTGAGACTCTTCTACATGGTACTAGAGCCAAGCGTCGGATCTTCATGTGCCGTTTAATATTGTATTCAGCAAGTGGTTATTGTGTCACTTCTTCCCCTTACGTCAATTCAACATGTCTAGTTTGCGTCAATTCCACATGTCCAATTTGCATGTGAAACAAGTTGTTTGTTTCGAGCTTTTGTTGCGCTTATATACATGGTACCCCATGTAATTTGTAATGACTTAAACTTTTCAGCTGACTTTTTATATGCCAGGAATAAGGGCAAACTACCCGCAAAAACTTATTTTTCCTTTAAGGAGATTTATTTTCTCTATTTTTAGTGAATGGTTTCTATGCTTGAATCTTTTTCTTATGTTGAAAGTGATTTGTTTTACGTGAAAACGTACTAACTTGTAACCATGTCTTGATGGAAGGAAGAGAATGAAACACCTGGATGGACACAATTAAAGCTTCCTGGTCAAGCTCCTTCACCTCGCTGTGGTCACACTGTTACATCTGGAGGGCTCTATGTAATCACATCTTTCTGAATTCCATTCCTTTTTACTGCGTCCCTTGAATATGTTGCTCATTATTTTATCAGCTTCTTTGTATTAGTTTTTCAACACTGGAAAAAGTTCATGTGGTCCATTGTCCATACTTGTTGGATTGCTAATGATTTTTTGTCCAAATGGCATGAAAAGTGAGCTGCTCATGCTGTTTAGATGAAAATCTCTCTCTCCACCCGCCCACCTGTACATACTGCAAGCAAATGAGTGCACTTTCCATATGTCCAAGATACATGCACTTAATTATTTTTGTACAGGCTAGGGTCCAGAATATAATCATCTTAAATTTGCTGGATTTCTTTCCTTCTGATGGTGCACTTTATGTTTCTGCAGCTCTTGTTGTTTGGAGGGCATGGAACAGGTGGCTGGCTGAGTCGCTATGATATTTACTACAATGACTGTATTATTTTGGACAGAGGTGTGGGCTTCTAAGTTTTTTTTTTTGGCAGACTATAAGTAGAGGTCCATCCAATATGTTATTATGGTGTAAATGAAGTACATGGCCTTTCCTTTGTTGTCTTGACATTAAATTGTCAGATTGATGGAAATACCTGGTATTATTAAAATAAGATGGGTTCTAGTGAATGCTTGGGTTTTTGTAACTTTAATCCCGAATTTCAAGAAAGTGTATAAATATGCCTCAAGTAGAGGAACCTAATCACAGTTATTTCCAAGAAATAGAGATTGTTTCTTTGATGGCTTCAGGCTTCTTCTTTTTTTTTCCTTTTTTTCCTGTCTATGTGTGGTCCAAGTAAGATTATTCTCGATATTGCCAATGCCCAAGCGGAAAACAGATTTTCATCTTCAAGACAGAATGCAAGTATTGAGATGAGATTGTAAATATTAACATGACAGACTAGGTTAATAACTCTACCTTTTTTTACAATGATGGCACAAAATTTGAGTAATTTGTTTTGCAGTTGTTTATCAAATCAATCTTATCTCTTGTGACCCTGGCTCTGTATATCTTGCTCATGTGTTATTCATGTGTACCAATTTCCTTCACTTCTCTTTTGCATAACTGAAGTTTCAGCACAGTGGAAGCGCTTGCCTACTACCAATGAACCACCTCCAGCTCGTGCTTACCATTCTATGACATCTATTGGCTCACGTCATATGTTATTTGGTGGTTACGATGGAAAAGTGACTTTTGGCGATTTCTGGTGGTTAGTCCCAGAAGGTGATAAACTGATTCATCAAGTCAGTTTAAAATTTTAGTAAGGCATTCCACATGTTACCATGAGCCATATGCCCAGCAATCTTGAATGTCATACCACCTAATGTGCTATGTGATTGCTATTAACTTTTTACACTAATCAAATGGGGTGAGCCTTGGTGTAAGATGGTTGTTGCATTGATCCCCCAGGGTGTAGCCTTGGGGTAGCGTATCTGATAGCAGCAAAGCCTTATGAACCTTTATGGAGATGATGTCTTTCGAACTGATGCACCATTTTAGTTTTTCTTTTTTTACTCCCTTCTGTTGCCTTGTGCATCATTGATCTTTTGAGTAATTATTATCTCGCATAAACGTCTAGGATATTTAAACCTTAGCATCATGACATCATATTTGTGGAGAGACTTCAATGTATTTTGAAGATCTATTATTGTAGAATATACCATTTAGTACATCTTATATTTTGCAAAACTTTCACTTGCATCTCATGATGTAGAGCTGGCATGAGCTGCTTTCACTTTTTTGCTAATACTTGAGGAATCATAGTGGAGACATAAATTGTAAATGGGACAAACTGCTAAGTTTTAATTCCCTTTTATTCTCCTTGCAGGGGATCCCATTGCAAAGCGACTGACGGCCTCTCCTCCTAGAAATTTTCTTGAAGATCGGGGTTCCACAGTGTCAAATGATAGTGTCCTATCAGCGGTAGAGGTATTTGCGTCATAAACTGATATAGCTTCCTCTGCAACACTGATATGGCTTCTGAAATTATCTCTTGATGCTTGCATCTCCATCTTGAGGCCTGCTGCTTCACATTGTTGGTTGCGTTCTGTTGGTATAAATTTATCCAAAAATGAATTGTGTGATGGTGCATGATGAAAATTTTGTAGTTTTGTGATTAGCAGCATAGATTCAATCTCTTTATTTTGTAGTTCAGAGTTTGTTGTGCCTTGCTTTAATAGGAAAGGGAGAAGGAAGAAACTGCAATTTCAGAGCTGCAGAAGAGATTAGAAATTTCTGTCTCGCTATCTAATCCAGGGCTTGAAATTGTGGATGTGTCAGAGGACAAGGAATTTTGTGAACTGGCATCGATAATCACTGGAGATAAGATTTCAAGTGGTGGAAAGGTTTAACTTGTTCCGTATCCAATAGCTACCCTACACTTCATCAGTATTTCATTCGGCACTTTAATTTCACGTCTCCCAGCAGAAATAGAAATTTGACATTATTCTTATTTGCTAAGGATGCAATTGGGCTTCTTCGTGACCACTGGAAGACAGTGGACCCCAAGGCCATGCCACTCAAGGAGCTTGGTCCTTTGCTTCATGATTACCAGCGCTTGATCACACACCATATGTAAGAGTGGCCCTTTATCTCAATTATCAACTATAAATGAAATGTCGTACACAATTCCTTGTGGTTTAATCAACCAGTTTATGTTTGCAAAAACCAATACATGTACTCCTTGCATACATAGAAAATTGAGTTAAATCTTCTATGATGAACAAATTTGTAAACTGATGGGACCTTTTAAAAGCATTTTTATTGATCCAAAGATTTAATTTTGCCTTCATATAAGTCTTTGACTCCGTATTTAATTTCAATATCTTAATACGAGTCTTTGCATATATCAGATAAGTTCATTTACTTCTTGTTATGGAATGAGTGTATCCAACAAGAGGATTTGAATTTTTTCAGTTTTGTGACTCAAAATTACATGCACTATGTTTCCAATGAAGTATACTGGGTTTTGCACCGATGTAATAGATTTTGTCATTCACAGTACGATCATCCCACATGGACATCTAGACAATCACAGAAATGATGATGAATCCATTATCTGTCCACTACTGATTGGCATATCATATTGTTTTCTAGATTGTGTATTATAACTGTTAATGTACTACTGGCCAAATGGTGAAGATATTGTGTTTTTCATTTGGGTTTTCAAATTGTTCTTGTTATCTTCTTATGTTCTTTTTATTTGTCCATGTAATGGTCTTCTTGTTGGCAATTGGCTCTCTGTTGCAGAGAAAAAAGTGGATCTGATGTACAATCGATTGAGACTGGTCTGCTGGGGAAGGAGGCATATCGATTTTACCATTTGAGGAATGCAACTCAGGTACTAATGATGCATGGCTTTGCCTTCCAGCTCCATTTTTTCTGTTCTTCCAATCAAATTGTGAAAGTTTAAAGACTTGATATTTTCTTTCATTAGAGTGTTGTTCTGGTTTATGTGAGAGGTTAGCAAGTAATGCTAGTTTCGACTTTCATGGATTTTTATAGAAAAGGTCAGCATTAGCCAACCAATTCTCAGATTCAATGAATAAGATCATGATGTATATAGCAATTACATTCCACATCTGTTGGTGATGTATAAACTTGTATCATCAAATGTACTTGAAATAATTTTTTATTTGTTCTGTGTAAGCATGTGCTATTTCAGTTGCTAGATATGGCTCAGTTTCCTGATTTTGTTAATGTACATAGCTGTCTACTATAGGGCTTTTACTTGCGGAACCGTTCTTTATTTCTGAGAAGTCATGAAATTTATGAGTATTGTTAGTCTTTTCAGCATCGACTTTGCTATATTACATCTCTCTTTTTGATGGTTTGTGTTGCCTTCAGTTGCGTATGGATGATATTCCAAAATTGCTGGCAGAGTACCAGAAACTTCTACCTGGCTGAACGTGATCTGCAGATTTTGTGAGACAAAAGTTACTCACAGGCATGCTCATCGAAGAGTTTGTCCATCTTCATGTGAAGAAAAGAGTTAGCATAGTTGATATGTGTGAGCTTCAGGGGATTGATACTGATCTACAACTTGCCTGTACATGGGTTCACTAGTTGTATACAGAAGACATTTTCCTACACTAGCTACTTCTGACCAAAAAAACAAAGAACACTAGCTGCTTAAGTAAGATTCAACTTATTGGTCATAGTCTTCTTCTACACCTTTTAATGTCGAGCATGTTTGTAGTGCCTCAGAATTTGGCTCAGTAAATCCTTTTTTATCTTACAGTTCCTTAATATTGCTTTGGGAACACCCATTTCGTTTCTTCTTTCCTTTTCACCGACCGTGTAATAACTCGAGACTTCTCATCTTCTCCTTCGAGCGGTGGATAGATTTCGGGTGGCGGTGAAGACCCTGGCTTAGGTGTCTCCAGATCATCTGATTGCGGGCACCATCCTGACACACAGATCAAGTGATAGTGCCGGTTGTTGATTGTTTGTTTGTAAAACAAACAAAAAGTGCCTTGTCCCGCATAGACTAGATTTGAGTGTGTGTGGGGGTAAAATATAAATGAAAGTTTTTTTTTTTCTAGTCTTTCAAATGAATGCCGTGGGCTAAGTGGGTAGACCCTATAATACCCATGCGGGGTGCCTATTATTAGGCGCGCTTATCAACGTTTATAATTATAATAATAATTATTAATATGGGTGGTTGTTTTTTGCTAACGGTTATTAGACGTTTTTCAGAAGTTATAAAACTATTTATTTTTATCAGAATTTTCCAGTTTGTTTTTGAAATAGTGTTTGTTCAGAATGCAACGTTTGTATCTGATATGAAACATTGTTATAAGTTCGTTGTTTTCATCTCAATAGTTATAACCTCTCAATTTTCCTTTCTAAGAAATTACATTCATTGTTTTCAATTGTTCCCCTTTTGAGAGTTCTTGGAGAAATACCATAATTGTTATCAAGTATTTTCATTTATTCTGGAGGATTTTTGCCTGTAACCATTTGCATCGTTGTGGGGCAAATAATTCCTATTCACGCCTCAAAGTCTGATTCCATTTTTTTCCGATTGATTTTTTCCCAACACCATTTGAGGCAGCAGAATTGGTTGGTGGATGAGGCGAGTGATTGCATGTTGTCAAGCATAGGAGGTCGATAGGTGGAATCTATTGGAACTGGTTGCTGTGTAATTACTAGTGATGGACTATGTCTATGATGATGAAAACAAAATTGTGCTCGGCAATGGCTTCAGCAGCTGTTGGTGTTGGAATTTGCAGAAGTGGTTGGCACTATCTGAGAAACTTTTTCTAATGTGCTTGGTTTACCTCTGATACTGAAGACGAGTTCAAAGCATCGCAGCGTGCCCCCAGCTGAATGTAATGCAAAGCATGCATCTCCAGATACTCCAGAGTACTGCTTAGAGCATTAATGATAAGTTTTGATAATGGTAAGTTTTGATAGTTAATGCAGAACTGAAAGGAATGATAAGAGTTTGCCAAGAATTGTCCAGCAAAGCAACTGAAGCACATAATATCATGACATGAAGACTTGAAATCATCTAGTCATTCCAAAGCGGTCTGCGCAGTGGATGCTAGAACATAAGCATTTATACATGTTGATGAACCAGAAGGGACATCTGGTCTATGTTTCAATGTGCACATGCCGCTTCTGATGTCCTTTCCCTGGATTTGCCTCTCCTCTGGTTCTCCGACCACGCGTGCAATATACTCCCGAGGAAAAGTGCCATGCAATGCTCAATGCTCAATGATGAGCTTCTCAAGGAAAACTGCAAATGCAATGCTCAATGCGATGCTCAACGATCAGCAATGTGATCCATATTTAACGAGCTGTGGCCACCGATCAAACCTCAGTCCCTTTGAGCATGGTTGGATTTTCATCTGTTGGCAATCAGTATCCGATTTTTTAAGACAAGCTTGGAAAGTATGATTGGGAAGAGGAGTTATGTTTTTCTGTCAAACTCCGATGTATGGTTATACTTCAGTTTTCCCGTGCCTCTCTTTGATTGTCTGAAACTTTTCTCATGGAGTCCATTAATGTCCATCGAATTAAAGCAAATCGAAGATACCTTTTAGCCGGAGCATGTCTCTTTCTTTTTTTACAACCATACACTGCTTCTTTCCCTCCTCAAAATATCTTAGTGAAAATCTGGAGCAAGGGACACAAATTCAAGCATCTCATATTTAGTGCTAAGACGACTTTTCTTCAAAGAAGTTGCCAAGAACATGTTTGTCAAAAGAAAGTAGAGCATACACTACACAGCTGGGAAGTTTCACTTCTGTGCATACTTGAGAAAAATGCATACATGTTGTTAATACAATAATCTCAATAAGAATGAAAGAACCTTTTAACGCAGAAGTTCACGTGCATTGTGACGTTTTTTCTTTGCAGAGAGCAGAGTCTCCTTATAGTTCTCATCATCTCCTTTGGAAGTTGAGGTATTTGATGCCATAGGCAAAGACGAAGAAGAAGAGCAGAACCCAACCAATGTGAGCCACCGCAACAACTCCAAGGAAATCGTAGTCAAAACCTTTGGTCTGCTTGAGGTAGTCCTTCACCGACATGGAACTGTGTTCAGGAACAATGACTGGATTTTCTTTGTCGCCTATTTGAGATGTCACGAGTCCATAGATTGTCCAGGCCACTGGCGATGCCCAATAGTACCACCTCCACCATACTGGAATTAGCTGCAATGATCAAGTAATAAGCAGACATCAGCTATCAAAAGCTATGAGCAAACTCGAATACTTCACTGTATTTTGAGTAAGAACGTGGTTGGCATGAAGTCAAATTCTGCATCATGTACCCTATTGACTGATCTTAGGATGATGAAAATGTTGGCTCTTAGTTTTGCTCAGATTCGTATTTCTAAGTCGTTACGGCTGATTATGTCGTGCACATACATACACCCACAATTTTTCTTGATTTCTTCATGCTAGTAATGGGAGCATTTGGTTGATGTTCAGATACAGCATATATAAATGATGAGTAATTCCTCTACGATCTGTGAGTATACATACCGTCCTGGGGATGAGGAAGCCAGAGAACAGGTTCCAGAAGCTGAGGAAGAAGGACATGACGATTGCTGCAATTTGGTGACTTGGGGTGAGGGCAACGGTCATCATACCGTACAACGTGAAATAGATGAAGCACATTAGAATGTAGTAGTAGAACCACAGGAACTTGTCAACTCTCCAGTGAAATCCGATCATGGAATAAAGGAGGAGACTGTAGACCAAAGTTTGGATAGCCACGTATATTGCCTCTATGGCTACCTGCGATGCAATGGAAAAATTATGCAATATTACGCAAATGAAAATAACTTAAACGATGGTTTATTTGTTAACAATCCATTGAATTAAAGATGTGTAGTTCTTATACCTGTGCGAATGCATACGGTAAAGCTGAGTACATTCCTGCTGCTCTTTCTCGGTAAAAAACTGTTCTCTCTATGGCAACAACTGGCTGAACTGATGAAGTGTTGGTGGCACCCAGGAAAAGAACAGCCGAATACATAGCTCCCAAAAGATTCAACAAGTCTTGCTCTTTACATCTGTTAACCGAAAGGAAAACATAGGTAAATGGAAAGGAAAGGAAACGAATAGTTTCTTTGAATCGTGATCCGAATAATTCAAACTGGCTTATGAATCATCTGGGAAGTGTATTGAACATGTTGTAGCACAACGTGTCGGGGAAAAGGAGAGGAGAAAACGTGCAAGCTTACGTTTGGTCGCCCTTATTCCAAAAGATTAGTCCGAACATGAGCCCGATTACTATCGTCATGAAGTATCGGATTGCATTATACTGAGGGTTCCTCCAGTAGGACCAGTGCTGCTTCCAGAAGCAAGCCTTGCATTGCGTCACGAAGTTTTGAGAATACTTAGTTGGGAAGTAAAGGTCTTTGGATCCGGGTTCTGGAGTGCTCAACTGTTTGATGAGTTCCTGATTGTTCCTAGTGAATAGTCTCGATATTTCAATCTCAGGGTTGTTAAGGAAAAAAAAAATGTGCACGTGAAAGAACTATGCAGTTGCTTCAAAGTGACATACTTGTAAAGTTCAGAGTTGGCATAAATCTCTGCAAAATCTACTCCAAGTTGAGCTTCCGCAGCTGTAGAAGAGACGTCGAGCATCCATGTTGCTGGATTATAACCATTTTTTATCCTGGGAACCCCTGGGATAGCCTGTAAAAATCATATAAATCTTAGCTATGTACAGATTTGAGGAATTAGTTTACAAATTTGGGACCAATGGTACATCAAGCTCAATATGATCAGAAGCTTCCAATCCAATTCTGGAAGTATGATCAAGACCCACCTCGAAGTACTCCACGAGCTTGTGTGAGCGTTGACCAAGGGGTCCGGCATAAATAACTTGTCCTCCTCTTTTCATCAAGAACAACTGCAAATAGGAAAAAGAACAAAGCAAGCTTAGATCACTAAGAAAAGGTTAAAAAAGGTCAATTGATATTAATCTTGTTGAAGTTATATATGAGGTACCTCATCAAAAGCTTCAAAAATGTCTATGCTTGGTTGGTGAATTGTGCAAACAACAGTTCTCCCTGTATCAACCGTGTTTCTAACAGTACGCATGACGATGGCAGCGGCTCGAGCATCAAGGCCAGATGTTGGCTCATCCATGAAGATGATGGAGGGATTGGCCACAAGTTCCACGGCAATCGTGAGTCTCTTTCGTTGCTCGGTTGAGAGGCCATCTACTCCTGGCAGTCCAACTAGCGAGTTCCTAAGAGTATTTAGCTCAACCAATTCCATGATTTCTTCAATAAATTGCTGAAGGGGGAAAAGGCATTACAGGATGTTAGCGTACATGTTGAAAGAAAGTTAATTGTGGAGTAAGAAATAATTTATTCAACTCCAACAAAAGAAAATTATGGTTTTGGAATGCTATATGGATAAAAAAACTTTCGGAGCTTTGGGATTGACAATATGTGGGCATAGAATGAACTTAGGAGGCAATACAAATTCAGATGGCAAGAATGAAAAACATGCCTGCCGGGTTTCCTTCTTCACATCCTTAGGGAGACGCAACCATGCTGAGTACACCAGTGATTCATAGACAGTGACATTCGGTGAATGGATGTCGTTTTGCTCGCAGTAACCGCTGACCCGAGCAAAAGTTTCTTGGTTCTTTGGGTGGCCAGAAATACTTATACTTCCTTCAATATAGCCGCCGGTCTTCCTTCCTGCTAAAACGTCCATCAAAGTTGTCTTCCCTGCACCGCTAACACCAACTAGTGCTGTCAAGACGCCCGGCCTAAATGCACCACTAACATCCCTTAACAATTGAAGACGACTCTCTTCAATTCCTTGGCTCTTCATTTCCTGATTAGTCCAAATAGTAGTTAGCAACTATTTAGGATTGTGAACCTATATTGAACTTCCACTGATCTTTCTGCATGAAAAAAAGCCAAAAAAAAAAAAAATGAATACAATTGCGCGAGGAAGAGACTTACAGTGGGCATATCCACATAGTAATTCACATGACTAAATGCCAGTGACAAGGGCTGAAACGGCAAAACCATCCCTCTTTTAGCATTCATTTGCACTGGAGCACTAACGCCAGACTTAGCATTGTCCGAAGTGTTCATCACAGCCATATCTATGCCTGCAAATTGCTAAAGAGGTCAGCCCAGAAAAAGCGATCTCTTTATCACGTGTTGCTTCCCGACAGTTTGAGCACATATAGTTTACGCATCACAAGAAAACACCTACTGGTGTTATTATAACTTCATGTCAATTCGACGCTCACATGAAATAGATGCTAATTGAGGAAAAGTCTAAGCTTATTAATAAGGACATGGTATGGTGAGTTCTCATACCTTCAAAGAAGGGGGCTGTAGATGCTGAACTCATATCTGAAGACACAATCTTATTCTGTCCATTTGTTGCAGACTGCTTCTTATCCTTGTTCTTATTATCTTCATCCAAAGTAATTGATTTGGAATCTCCCAGAGCTGCATGATTGCAGTTTGACAGTAAATTTCAGAGTTTCACAATCATGTAGGCATAGTTGAAGTCGACGTTAGGGATGCAGTGGAGCTTACGATTCAAGTAAGTGAGAGCCAGGATGAAGCAAACATTGAAAAGAAGAGTAAAGCCAAGGAGTGCTCCAATGCAAATCCAATACCAGTAGTCCTCGACGAACATTCCTCTGGACTTCAGAAGAACTCTCCCGATTGTCGGTTCAGAAATTCCTGGGTCGATGGGCTAAAGAGGACAAATTTAAGTGATATGAGGAGTGAATTGAAGTATTATTGTCCAATAGATGAGAAGACCAACATTAATAAATTCTAAAAATATCTTACGATGCTCCATCTCTCATCAAGGAACTCATTTATGGCTATGGCATTCTGTCCGTACATCATCGGAGAAACATAATAGCCCCATATCATCCATGGCTGTATGTCATCTGCAGGACGAGGGAAATAGTATTCCGTTTTTAGCAGCTAGAGCTCATAATATGTTCCTTGTGAGGGGGAAAAATAAAGCAATAGAGATATTGACGTTGAAGTCTTTGGTAAAATCGGATCTCTTACCTTTGGCGACGATGAATCCACCGAGGACAAAAACAAGAAGCAATGTGAAGGTACCAAGAGTATTTGCCACCACCTGTGTCCTTCCAAGCACAGCGATAAACCGGAAGAGCGCAAGAGCCATCTGATGCACACCAAAGAATGCCAGTAGTTGACGGAAAAACCTGGAAAAATGTGAACAAGTTTGAATCAAGATTTTAGTAGTAAAAAGATTGGTTCATCTGACATAATGTGATGTAAGAAACTTCAGACTCGAGCATTGCTGGTCGGCTACGAGAGTACTCAACTCACCTACTAGCGGATGGGGCAAAACCGATGGGGTAGTATGTCAGAATTATCCATATTGCAGACTCCATCAACGAAATCGGGATCCGAAGAAGCCAAATCGGTAAGCCAAAAGCCCAAGCAGGATAATACAAGAAATCCCTTTGCTTGAAAAATACCGGAAGCCTAAAGATGGTCATTGCGAGCTCTGCCATCCCATTGAACATGACGTTAATGAGACTGAAGAATAGTGCGCCATAGAACTTCCCTCCACCCTCGATTGTACCGGGCTTCATTTCTGATCTTATGAACACTGTCATGGCGATTATCGACATGATGGTAATTTGGACCGTCTTGAATATATACAAGAAAGCACTGCGCTTCATTAGCAGCCACTCTCTTGCGAAGCATGCCTTAAAGAGTTCCCAACTCGGGAGTCCATACTTCTCCTTCACTAGTGCAGCCGGATGGGCTTTAGTCCTATCAAAAGGAACCGCGAGCTCTTGATGGAGTTTTTGACCGATGTGGAAGTTACTGAAGTGGTTGATGAAATCGGGTACGCTGACAAATCTGTTGGGCTCGTTCTTTTTGCACCAATACTGTCCTTGGTCTTTCTTGGAAGTCACTTCTTGCAAGAAATCGGCTACGCCTTTCCTCTCTGGGCATCTGAAGCCGATGCTTTCGAAAAACTCGAGCACGTTTTCTCTTGGGCCCTGGTAAACAATCTGTCCTTCTGAAAGTAAGATGATATCATCAAAAAGTTCAAATGTTTCCGGAGCCGGTTGCAGAAGAGAGATTATCATAGTGACATCCATGATGTGAACCATCTGCCTCATGAATCTAACAATTTGGAAGGTTGTAGAACTGTCCAGCCCAGTTGATATTTCGTCCATGAAGAGAGCTTTGGCTGGTCCAACAAGCATTTCCCCTGCCAATTGCAAGCTCATGTGTCATTCCCAGCTAAGTTAAGAATGGCAAGAATAAACCAGAGCCAAGTTTTCCCAAGAGAAAATTTAGTCACTTAGGTTTCTGTTTCACATACCGGTGGTAACGCGCTTCTTCTGGCCCCCGGATATGCCTCTTCTCATGTCATCACCCACCATGATATCAGCACAGACATCCAATCCCAGAATCTGTTGATTTTATTGACATATGAGTCTGAATTCTTTAAATAACGATAAAAGGTCAGAGAGCCACTACGAGATCAAGTGCAAACCTTGAGAACATAATCCGTCACGATACTCATTTCTTGGCCTGCCACTGCAGTGGCTTTCATGAAGGCATCTATCTCGGGATCTGGTTTAATTCCCGATTCCTTCTCTCTTCTCGACAGCTCGGCAAGCATTTCGTATCTCATTCCAACTCCTAAGCTACGGCCGGAGAAATCTAGTGTCTCTCTCACCGTCATCTCTCCATGGTGAAGATCCTGTTGGCTTATGTAAGCGCATGTTCTTTGGGGAACAAATTCCGACAGTTCATGACCACAGTAAGTGACTTTTCCGGATATCTGAAAATGTTAGTATGATGAAGTAACTTCAGATTTTGACTACATATGTAAACAAATATTCAACAGTGAAATCAGAAACGTACTGTAAACAGTTGCAAATACAAGAACAAGCTCCAAGAGGGGAAGCAATTGTACGTTAAATTGAGATTGGACATTATACATGTACCCTTAACCGACCTTAGACTAGTGTGAATGTCAAATGACAGCAAAAGTGGTATAGACTCTGCATGTTATTTGTCTGATGAATTGGAGCATCTACTTCTCTTTAGCTAGGTAGTTAACAACATCAAAGTGATGATCGGTTATAAAACACACCCTTAGGTCCTTGTCAGGCTTTGCCGAAAGCGCTTGCAGCAAGGTGGTTTTCCCCGATCCAGGTGGCCCCAGAAGCAATGTCATTCTAAATAACGAAAGCACTCATAGGTCAATAACCAAGAGAGAAGCCTTGACTTACATAATGAAAATCATCCATTGTCAAGTGTCTTTACATGAGCATACACAAATAAATTTAAAGCGTCGCATCAGGAGATTGAATGTAGAAATATATATACACATATATATAGTACTTTCTCCTTTAGGCAAAGAATGCATCCGATGTAAAACAAGTCTTGTAAATTACGAGAACCATGCCTTGATGGTTTTACGATCCCGCTCGTGTCGTGCAGTATCTTAACTTCTCTCTTCTTGGATGGGAATAGCTTAACCATGCTGAGAACTCCCTGTTAATCACATCAAGGTGCAGCTTCATATCAGCACAAGGTTTCAACTAAAATGTGGCCGTTACATGTTCGATAGCCGATATAAATTTAGAATGTGGGGCCAAAGTTGCAGAGAGTTATGGTAAAAAAAAAAAGGAGTAGGCAAAAAAAATGGAGAAATGGAAGTTATTAATGAATCGAGTGACACTAAGAAACAACTAATATAATCCTTACCCAATCAGTTAAAAAAGTGAAGGCAGGGGAAGAAGAAATGATACGAGCATACCTCTATAGCATTCAAGGAAGAATTCAGCAGAGTAGGAAGTGCCCGGGTGCCGACATAGGCATCTCCTTCCACTGATAAATGCTCGAAGCGGACTTCAATTTTGGGGATTTCAATCCCAACCCTGTCATAAACATCAAAATCAACCTAAGAATAAGAGAATCAACTCGAAATATTCGTCCCAGTACTGTTCCATGATACTGAAAACGCCTTCAAAGCGAACCTTTTTTTAACGACATTAGTCATAGAATGAGTCTGCTAATATATTTTTTTGCTTATGCTTTTGTGCTTATATAGATCAGGATACTAAAGGGAGAGATTGTAAGGTTGCTGTGCTCACTGACCTGTCAGTTCTCTCTCTCAGCCTGAGAAGGAACCTCTCATTGTCCTCTTCAACCACCTTCAATATGCTCTCCATGAGATGCTGCTTCTCATGTGTTCCAAGGTTTGTGACATCGACCTCTTCATACCCGACTCTCCCATCATCCAACGCCTGCTTCAGCATCCCCTTCCTCAGCCGGTTGTACGTCGGGAGCCGCTCAATCGCTGCCCACTTCAGCTCCTCCTCGTCATCCTCCCTCCCGCTCTTCTGGAACACGTCGCCCTGCGTGTTCCACACCTCGCGAATGCTAGCCGAGGCCCAGCTCTTGCCGCTCGCCGAGAGGCTCATCCTCCGGCTCATCGAGCGGCTGCTGCTGAGTGACCTCCGGCTCATCGTCCGCGCGAGGTCCTCCCCGGCTAATGCCGCCGCCATTTTGCCACGTGAACTCCTGTCACCAACACGTATTCCTTTCGCTTCCTATTGTAAAAAAAAGGCGGTCTGGAAGGGTTGATGTCAGAGCATACGGTGACTCTTGAAGAGATTTTCTTCTTTGGTGAGATGTTTGTGGAATGTACTGTGGCATGGTTGGGAGTTTATAAATAAGGTTTGTGATTGAGTAAGAATGTGAGAGCAGAGACAGGAATGAGAATTGCAGAGGTGGTGTCATAGCAAGGACCAAACAGATGATTCTGATTTTTGTCAACTGCATGATCATGTTGGAGATTATTAGTATTCAAAGAGTGTCTGATCGTTCTTTAC
This sequence comes from Metrosideros polymorpha var. glaberrima, assembly GCA_001662345.2. Taxonomy (NCBI): domain Eukaryota; kingdom Viridiplantae; phylum Streptophyta; class Magnoliopsida; order Myrtales; family Myrtaceae; genus Metrosideros; species Metrosideros polymorpha. The sequence continues at coordinate 10,216,590 of BCNH02000007.1, read as the reverse complement.
AAGGTGTTAAACAAAGGACGGTCAGACAGGACAAGATACAAAGATCAGCATCATCACATATCCATCGGCAATCACAATACTGTTTTGTCTTTGTAACTGTAAAACGAAATTACATGTTTATATTCGGATTCTTGGACTTTTGAATCGATTGGAAGCTTTACAGCTCAGAGTCCCCAATCATCGGAGTGCCAGTGCTTTGTAAGGAAACTGCAGCCACATTACTGAAGTTTGTTTCTTCGGAAAAAAAAAAAGAATTTTTTTAAGAAAGAAAGAGTGAGCTATAGGTGGAATTAATTCGAAACTCGTCATCTGATCATGAACCGGACCGATCTTGACCTTATCTTTTTACTCAAGTAGTCACAGCAGATTGAAAAGATGTAATAATCAAATTCAGACTCTAATACTAATTTGAACATTGCAAGCTTAGACTACAGATAAAGGGTAATAAAGCAAAGCTATTGCTAGGAAGAACCTGGATTAAAAAAGACTGAATTACTCTAATTCATTTTTAATCATAGGATAAACACTTCCAACATCGTCCGTCCTTTCATTATGCGGATTAAATTCCAGGAGGCATATTCAAGTTGTTGATAATCCAGAGGAGTTCTTCATCCAGATGTTACATCCCACACTGAGTCAAATCTTCCTGTGGGACTTGAGGTCTGACCAAGTTTAAAGATATGATTACCTACGCCGAGAAAAACAAAAAACCCGAACAAGAAGCTACTCGAGAAAACGACCCGACTCGTCGATCATCGTCCCCAGCTCTCGATCCAACTTGTCACGATGCTGCTAGTTGCTAGGGGAGTATGCAGGGGATGCACAGATCATGTGGCTCGTTTGATCTAATCAAATACCTCTACATCAAGTTGAATGTATAATCTCATGAGCTTAATGCAAATCTCTACACATTAAAATGGGTAGATTGCCAATCTGTTGACTACACATAAGAGAGAGTGGCTTCCAATGCTATTCCCACCCACAAGCGCTCTCACTTTCAAGCAAAAGAATGTATATTGTACAGGATGGAGGCAGAGTTTAGTCTATGACGACAAAGATGCAAAGTGAAGCAGAAGAAAAAGTTCAAAAAAGGGTAATTTCTGTGATTCTATCTTATAATACGAACATATAATATATGTTTTTTGCACTTAGTATAACTTTTATGCGATGTGCAATTTGTTGTTAATTCTTGACATGAAATTGACCAAATACGTTTGTTATGAAAATCGTATGTATCGATCCCATGTTCATCCACGTCTTTTAAATCATCTATGACCTTCCACACTTATCAGATAAAAAAGTGTTTTTTTTTTTTTTCAGTCTTTACTAGCTTCGTCCAACACTTAATTTTGTAGTCTCTAAGAGCCTGCATGTTTATTATTCTTGCCAGAATTTTTTATTCTGGCAAGAATTCATTCTTTCGAGAATCAATTCTGGCAGAGAATTAAAATTTATATTTACCAAACGCACCCTCATTCTCATTCTAATTTTGGCAAGATTATCAAACGGCGCTCAGGGATCGGCGGCCGATGTCCGGCGTCCGCGCGTCCAACGTCCAGCGGCCGACGTTCGCGCGTTCGCGCGTTCGGCGTCCTCGCGTCCGGCGTCCGTGCGTCCGGCGGCTGACATCCGACGAGTGTAAAAAAGAAAATGAGAAGTGAAAATAAAAAGGGAAAAAATCATTAAAAAAAAAAAACCTCAAACCTTATGATTGTGTGACGTATTTATCTCACTTGAAGTAAAGAAACGCATTTACCTCCAAACTTTTTTTATTTTCACTTTTTTTATTAAATAAAATATTCAAAAAATTAAAAAAAACAGAAAAATCGAGGCCTTAGGTGGAGGCCCTTGCCGTCGTCGGCCTCGGGCGAGGGCTCGGCGACCCTCGCCCAGCGGCAGGCAAGGGCTCGGCGACCCTCGGGCGAGGGTCACACGCAGCCCTCCGCCCAGCGCTGGGCGAGGCTTGGCTCGCCGAGGCCCGACGACCCCCGCCGGCCATCTCCGACGCCGGGCCGGCGGCGGCAAGGGCCTGCCGCCCTTGCCCCTGACCCCTCCCTTTTTTTTTTTCTTGGTTTTTAAAATTTTTTTAATGTTTTTTAAATATTTTATTTAATAAAAAAGTAAAAAAATCACTTCTGGCAAGAATTGATTCTGACATAGAGAATCATTTCTTTACCAAACACAAATCTCATTCAGAAATAGAAAACTGTTCCAGAAGTCATTCTTTACCAAACGCATTTCTCTTTTAGAATCACTTCTGGTAGAGAATTAAAAATTCTGACAGGTTATCAAACGCATCCTAACTTTTCAATGATGTCTAAATTATTCTAAAATCCTAGGCCAATAATACACATAAAAAGCACGTAGTAATTATACAAAATATTGAGCATTTCCCACAAAAAAACAATATAATAGGAATATATCATTCGTCTATTATTTTCCTCCTTTCTAATTGCTTACTAAAGATTGCTTATATTATCACTATTAATCTTAGAAAGAGTTTGGAAGAACTAATTATATGCAAGAGTAGTATACAAGAATATGGGAGTCCACATATTATTGACTTAAATATTTCCTGTATTTCCCTCTCTCTCTCTTTTTTTCTTTTTTTTTCTTTTGGTTCGTCCAGCGAACTCGAAAGAAGTTTCCTGGGTACACATCTGCTGCTGCGATGTGAGGTCATAGTGATACAGCATGTACATTCAACCAATTCTGTACAAAAATTACAATTCCCCCAAAAGGCTCTTGGAAAAACCGTGGCTCACAATTGCCTCCGACAGCTCCAGAAGATAAAAACTCTTCTTGAATTAGAGGAAAGAAAAACACAGGCAGTTCCGATTCGCGCACCGACTTTACCCGCTCTCTGTCATTGTTAGTCAAGAAAATGAGCAGCCGCTGCATCAGGGGACTCCGCGACTTGAGCTGCTTCGGCGATTCTGAGAGCCATGGTGGCTCTGTAGGCGGCCAAGTCAGCGTTTCCCATGAGGGACTGAGCCCTCTGACGTTTCGCAATCGCGAGTTCCACGGATCTGTTAGCTGATGCTTGAGCTTCCTTGACTTTCCACAAGACGCTCTGTTCCTCCAGAGCATCTCTTTCCGCTGCCAATGCTGAAAAGAAATGGATAATAAGCCGAACTTCCAAAACCAAAGGTCGATTTTCAAACAACTCCGTTCATGCCACACAGAAACTGACCAAACATTGTACAGATAAAACATCCATTCCCACTTATAATCTACCTACAACTGTAGATGTATCATTCCAATTATCCAGTTAGGAGGGTGACATTCACCTTGCAAGAGACCCGGTTGCTTGCCTCGTCCATGCTGGCTTCCCTGCCTTTTAAATGATCTCCGCTTACGCAGGGCAGGCTTTGGAACCAAGGGAGCTTTTCTCGATTGATGACCCTGTAAAAACATTTGCTTATGCTTAGGAGAACCGTTTGAAGCAGAAGAAATGAACCTCACAAAATCAAACTCGCACTCACAGCGCATAATATGATTGCACTTTTTTCATTTAACCATAAATGCACACTATACATTTTCTTAAATGACAACACAAGTAGGGTGCTAAACGTAAGACCCAAAGCTCTTCTAAGTCCAAATGATACTTCAAAAGAATTCCAAACCCAGAGAGCAAAAATCACTAGGGAGCTGATTATCTTAAAGAAAACACTTTAGAGATACAGGAGGATGATAGCATAAAATTAGATGATAGAAACCATTTTCTGAAAGAGGATTTCAATAAGGAAAAGACTAATGGCAAGAAAAGCAGTAATCTGAAAATATTTTCTGTAAGACCATCTCTCAAACAAAAGGATTAATAAAACTGCTCAGCTGCAAAGAAAGTATATACATTATACTTTCACTGAATGCATATCCTTTCAAGAAAAGGGAACACAAAATACCAATCCACCCCATACAGCATGTTAACAGTCCGTTGGTCATCACTCAAAAGAAAATATGGCAGCACAAAGGTCTTTAAGCATTAATTTACCTGAAATACTCTGACCAATGCCAATCGTCTCTGCTTCCGTTTCTTCATCCAATAACGGTACACAGCTTCCACAACATCCTTTCTCTCTATGTCCAGTCTAAGATTAGGGTCTGGTTTCTCGTTCAAGAAATCATGAGGATTGCGATAGAAAGCCTTCTCAAACGCATCAATCATAAGCTCGAAGCTGTCCTCTGAAACACGCTCAGGCAAATCATTTTCAGCAAAGAACTCGTTATTGAATTTATGAAGCCACTCCTCATCTTCACAGTCCATGTCATAACTTGCAGTCTTACTGGCCATGGCTCTTGAAACCTCATCAGCACTCAAGGTAATATAATATTCTGGTCTTGTAAAGTGTACGAAATTTTCTTCTTCATATCCTAATACTTCACACACCCCTGGAACAGGTATTATCTTAACAGGAGGAGCCTTAGGAGATACGACCTGCTTATTTCGGTCAAAACATTCCTTGTAAAGATCCTTAAATTTCAACCAATCGTCTCGGTCAGGAAATTCCAGTTTCAAACCATTATCCCCTGTCCATACCATTGCATGGGTGAAACGGTTGGAGAAACAAGGCTTCATAGCTTCTAGTGCCTTGTGAGCAAATCTTATCTGTCCCCCTTTTTTGACAACAAGAGACCACTCTCCAGATTCTAAAAGTTCCAACAGGACATTTCCACCTTCTTCCCTGAAACACTTATCTAAATCGGTAATCAATACATTTGCATTACAGGATGATATATCTGTATCCTGTTGAAGTCTGGTCATAGTAGCACTCATCTCATCAATATTTCCAGCAGACCTGGTCCGAACAGATCTTCTCTTGTTGCAAGAAATTATTGAGGAAAATGGGAATCCATTCTTCTTAGCACTGACTAAGTCTGAGGCTAATGCTCCATTACATTTCCTCACACATGCTAGTGAAGGATTTCTAGCTCTCCTCCTTGACCTCAGTGAACTCCTCCTTTTCCTTATGCCACGTGAATTTGACCCATATCTATGTTGTGAAGATCGATTATCAACCTTAGGGCCTCTAGCAGACACGCGCAGCAGCAACTCACTCCCTGGAACTTCAACATTACCTGCTGATTTGCTTTCGGAAGGCGAAAAAGAATAATCTTCTTCCGAGAGTTCCTCTTCTTCCGCAGTCACCAAACCATAATTTGTTTGCACCAATACTGAATTATTTACAGGAGCCAATGGCACAAACTGATGTCGGAGAAGCATACTACTATGCATGTACATGAAACAAAAGGGAACTGCAGAAAAATCCACACAAAAAATAGGTGTAGACTGCCTGGATCCAAAGAAGTTGCATGTCCCAGAGCTGAAAATGGAAGGACACTCCTGAAAGGGAAAAAGGAAGAAAGAACATTCAAATACAGCGACGAAAGCAACACTACTAGGATGAAGCAAGCCCATTGAAAAGAGGATCCAGTGAAAACACACCCACAACACTAGCTATAACAAAACTTGCAGAGAAGGAACTACCCGAACAGATACCCTTACACAATAACCATCCATCCAGAAGCCTCACCAATCAAATTAGATATCATGCAGGTGCTACCTAAATTGCAAATGACATTGCACTTGTTAAAAAGGAAAGCTTTGCAGAAACCCTTGACCCAATCCTTTGCATTAATGGCAAAACACACTGACAGCTTGACAGACAAGAAGAAACTGTGAACTCTTCTGCATCTTAATTTTATCATAAGCTAAAAATAGGTTTACTGGGCCACTAAGTAGAAAAATTCGACCAGATACTAATCGGAACTACGCCAATCTAAAAAATAAGTCCTCTACTTACAATCAATTCCCCCAATTTGCTATAAAAAATGGAAGATACGTTTCAGAAAATAGCTCAGCAGACTAATTAAAATAAAGCCTACCCGTGAAAAATGAATTCCATGCAATGCATAGACACCTCGAAGCGGCTCTGACATGACAAACTTTGAAAGTGCAGACAATCTAATGCAGACCCTCTTCATGTACTGCAGAACAGAACACAAAAGGCCAACAACTGCAGAATTTTCTAGATGTGGCAGTTCCAGAACCACAGAAAGCGCCTGAACAGCCTGCAGAACCTCTCCTTGAGCACCAGCACTCTTCCTCTTCTGCCTCCTAGAGAAGCGAATCCCATACTTCTTACCATCACCGATGTCAAAGCCTGGCACCGCCTCTCTCTTCCTTTTCCTGCCATAGACAATCCCAGACATCCTATCCACATTGTCCCTACCGATCAAGGACTCGGTTTCGACATCAGGTTTCTCGAATTCATCATCCTCCATTTCAATTACAGCAACCTCGCGCTTTGGACTCACATTCTTAGCCAGCCCGACCTGCTTGGACTTGAGACCACCAACAACTCCATTCCCACTACCACCTCTACTATCTATGAGGCTAAACCACTCATCCCTCTCGCTGCCCTTCCTGAGCTTGCCGTCGCCCGATTCCGGCCACAGGCGCCGGCCGGAGCGCAGCACCCGCGCCCCATCGACGCCCTTCACCACTCCGAAAACCCTCGTGGTCCGTCGCATGCCAACCGATGGCATCGCCCCGGCGCTCCCAAAACCGGACACCACCCAACCGCTCGATCTCCTCCTCCTATCCCCCCCGGCTCGCACGAATCACCCGGCCGACTCAGCCCGATCCGTCCGGCGACGACGACCCACTGAACGGAACGAGACGCTCGGTGCCCCCTTCTGACCAACACCGAGTCCGGACCATGTACGGTGCTGAAAGAACGGAAGGGCCCCCCAAGAGAAGTACGGTCAAGTGCGAGAAGGGTCCTTCGGACACGCCATGGGGGAACTCGCGGAGTCAATCGCACGACCAGACTGAGACTGTACCTCGGTCAGTTTTAAGGAAGCGGGCACGTGACCCAATCAACTGATGAGCACAGCGAACCGCCAATCGAGCCGATCGACCCCAACCCCCCCAAATCAAACACGACGATCGCCAAGAAACAGACAAATAGAGATTCGAGATTCGATCTTTTTCCTTATTTTCCTTCCTCGGCACACAGAAACAACGCAGACGCAGACGCAGACGCAGAGAGAGAGAGAGAGAGGTTGGAGATCGGCAAAACAGAGCGATTCACGTAAATCTCGTCGAGATCGAGAGAGGGAGAGGGAGAGAGGGGGAGAGAGAGAGAGAGAGAAAGATGTGTATAGGTGTCTCTATGTACGGGCTAGGGTTTATGGAGGGGAAACTGTGATCGAAGCAGCGTGACCAACATCGCCGACTGGTACAGGCCGTTGGATCTGGAGATCAGCGGTCCTGATTGATTAGGGTTCCTGAAAGAGTCCAAAGCCTCTCGATGAGGATGAAGGGGGCGCTTCAGCTCTCGGAATAGGAGACACTGGATATTTTTCTCGCTTTGAATCTCTCTCGTCATGAAAAGACGAAGATGCCCTCTGTGCGAGGAGCGGGCGCGTAAGAGGGCGACGTGCGTGGATCGACGGGGGCGATTTGGGGATTTCGCGGGGTTGGAGCGGGGATATGGGAGTAAAAGCGGCAGTGAAAATCGGAAAATGAGAGGGCGAAATCCAACGGTCCTGATTTTCTGTAAGGAGAGGTTAAAAAAGTAAAAGGCGTCTTGTGTGAAGTGGGCCCCAATAAAAGCAGGTAAATTTACGTGCGTGGCCTACCAAGCATTTTGGCTTTCACCTTTCGAGGCCTACCGTATTTCTGGTAGTGTCGTAATTTTGTAAAGTTCGACGTAATTGGATTTAAAGGAAAGCTCAAATTAAGGCTCCATTTGTTTCGCTAAAAACATACCATTTTTAAAAAATATTTTTTAAAAAGTAAATTTTCAGAAAAATGACTTATTTTTTTATATTCGGCTAAAATCTGAAAAACACCTGAAAAGTATTTTCCGTCATTTGGTATGAAAATTTGATAGGGAAAATTTTAAAAAAATCATAATTATTAATATTTTTATTGTTTTATTTCCTTTTTCTTTTTGCTTCTTCCTTGGCTGATCGTCGGCCATAGCGACGGGGCTGGCGATAAGCCAAAGGCGGGCTCCAGCCTCGCCCACGGCCAGCAGAGGCTTGAGCTTGGTCTCAAGTCTCATCACTAGAGGTCGCAAGCTCGAGCCTCATTGTTGGAGGCCGCGAGCTCACCTGACTTGGCGAGGTTGAGCTCATCGGCCTCAGGCGAGCTCAAGGTTCACTGCTAGAGGCCGCAAGCTCGCTGGCGATCGGACGAGGAAGAAGAAAAAGAAAAAGGAAGAAAAAAGGGAAAAGAAAAAGAAAAGAAAAAGAAAAAGAAAAAGAAAAAATAATTATAGATTTGATGTTTTAATAAAATAAAAATAATTAAAAATTAGAATTAAAAAACAAAAAACAATAAAAAATTGATTTTTTAAAAGATATTTTTTTTTATAAAAATGAACCTTTCATTAACTAAGGACCCGAGTTTGATCGTTGATATTTAGTCATCTTTTGGAAAATGATTTTTGATTTTTGAAAAAAGAAATCATTTTTTTGAATTTAAGCTTTGATGGAAAACATTTTTCGTTGACTCATTTTCCTAAGCGAACCAAACGCCGAAAAATGAGGAAAATGTTTTCCGTGAAATAAACGGAGCCTAAGGTTGCCTTCGTTTTCTTGAAAATGAGTGATTTGAGGAATATTTTCTGAAAAATAATTACTTATATCATTTAGAAAAATAAATGAAAAAAAACGAAAAATTATGAAAAAAATCCTAAATTCATTGTATTTTTACCAATTAAGTTCTAAACCTTTTAAGTTTGTGCTAATTTAGTCGTAAACCTTTGAAGTTTACACTAAACCGAATTGATACAAGCTCAAAAGGTTTATCACTGAATTTGCACAAGCTTAAAAAATTTAAGATTGAATTGACAAAAATGAAATAAGTTTAGGACTTTTTTGACAATTTTCCCTAAAAAAAACAATTGAATATTATATATTATTATGAATGTGATATCATACATTGTAGACGTCTAATACCGAATAAAAGAAATCCTCAAATAATTCATAAGTACAACCCACCCCACATAATTGATTTGAGCATGGATCAAATTACACTTGAATAGAGAAAGTATTGTTAAATGACATGAACCGATGTTGTCGATAGAATCATATAAGATAATTTTTAAGAATAAATTTGCTTCTATTTTATTCGATAAACTCTGTAACATGTGATGCTTCCATAGTTAGTAACTATTAGTTAGGCGAATAATGCGAGTTAGAAAATCGTTTTCGGATCAGTCCTTGGCTACGATAGATATAGTGATATCCTACCACTTATGAATGCACAATGTTGAGTGGAAGAAGGGACAAGATAAGAGATTTTCACTAACACTTGAGTTTAAGAGAGTTGAGATCCAATAAAGAAATCCTTTTACATGTCTCCATGCCTAAATTGATCAATCAATTTACACATGGGTTCTCGTTACCGTATGCGTTTCACGCCCAATCATCCTGTCATTTTACACATTTCAATTTATGGTGCACGTGTAAGACAATCGTCGCATCTAGCTTTAAATTCGACATACACATAAAAGGAACGATATGGTACAAAATATAGGTTTGTAGTAAGTATCAAATTCAAATCATCTTCCCTGCCCGATGGTTTAAGTTCTTACGAAAGATTATCGAACATCTGATCTTAGCATTGGTTGATGAAAATGTTTAATGTAGCCATTCCATTAATTGTTTGGAGACTAGTTTAAGTTCAAGGAATATATCGAACAAATTAAAAGTTCATGGACCACATTGAACATTGAGCTAAAGTTCAGGGACCACATTATACATTGGGTCAAAATTCATGAATTATTTGTGTTATTTTCTCTTACTTGTATTTAGAAATTGAGTTGGCCCAATGGGCCAAAGAAAACCTTAAAATTTAACTTAGTCCACGAAGATCGACGACAAAAGAGATGACATCAATGACGATACCTTTAAAAAAAAAATCAATGTGGGCTTACCGCCAAACGTTGTAAATAAGTCACACTATCTTTCATGAAATTACAAATTTCGAGTCATGTCGTGGACGGATCTTTAGCCAATTTGTGGCTTGGCCTCTCCACCCTTTTCTTTTTATATGTAATAAATGGGCCCAAAGCCTAAGCCCACGGACCAGTGAAGCCAGCGGACAAAACAAGAAAGGAGATTGTCCGTGAAGGAGAGGAGGAAAAAGGGCAAAGAGAGGAGAGAGAAATTTTTTCTTCTGAACCCCATTCGGACATCCCAGCAAGCCGAATCAACTTCGAATTACTATGCATGGTAAGTATTCAAGCTCGTTATTCGATTTTCTGAGTTAGCGCACAAATTTAAAGTTATGTGAAATTTGAGCTACAAAATTTGATTTGGGCTTCGTGCCCCTAACCTAGTGGCCGATGAGCTTCGACGACCCTCGCCGTCCATAGCTAGCCAGCCAAAGGAAAAAGAAAAAAAAAAGAAAAAAAAATGGACGATAAAAAACAAAAAATTCGAAAAAAGTATTAAAATATTATTAAAAATTGTCTATGTCAGTGCTGGTCAGTCAAATGAACTGAACTAATATAAATGTAAAAAATTTAGGACTGAATTGACACAATTACAATAGATTTATGACTTTTTTGGTAATTTTCCCTAATCGGACCACAACATCATTCGAATCAAGTCGACCGATTCACCACCGACCGACCCGGCACCGCTAGAACTGCTAAATTTTTCACGAGACGAGGTGAAAGGTGAACGTACAAATCATGCAATTCAATGGTCAGAATCGATCGGGGAGCAAATGAGGCCACGGAGCTGCGAATTGGGTGCACGCAGTCGAGGAAGCTGAACTTCCGTTGGCAATGACTGGTGCTAGATCTGGCCATGTGTTAACCCTTTCCCCCCAGCAGAACTTCCTCATCCATCCCCACTTGCGAGTCAACACAACCACCCATCGCTGCTTCCTACCCTCTTCAATTCACAGTACTAATTATAATCGATAAGCCGTCCAACTCGGTATGTTGACAAGCTTATTAATCTTAGCTTTAAGATTTTCAAGCGGCGTGCGTGATGATGAGACTCGCTCAAGATCTCGATGGGTTTCGAGTTATTGTACTCGCGCCCCTATTGAGACTGCTTTTGAGACAGAGTTGCATCTCGGCCCCGACGTCTGCTCTATGAACATGCTACGAGGTGAATACCCTGCTGGATAATTGTTTCGTCGAGCGTTGAAAAAGCTTGTTTGGCCACGAACAAATTGAGTTGCGTAAAGAGTCTATTTTTTATTTATTGATATTTTATTTTTCCTATTAGGTTTTGTGGAGAATCGAGTGCGGAAACATGGGTCCATTCGAAATTATAATAATTGCATGTCAACCTTTTAAAGTTCCCACCTCTAATTGGTTCTAATCTAGAGGAAGCCTTGCCAACATTATCCAAAACTAAAACCATTTATTAGCAACAAAAAATAGAAATGATTATTTTTCCGCAACACCGAAGCACGCCTTCTTTTTAATTTGGGGAAAAAAAATATTCAAACTAGACGGGAGAGAATATTCAAACTAGAAGTGAAATAATAATAAATTTAGTAAAAGAGAGAAGCTACTCAGGAAAAAAAATTAAAAATGAAATACTAGTGGAAAATAAAATAATTAAAAAAAAAATGTGAGGACGAAAGCAGATGAAAGAGGCGTGACGGGAAGGAGTTCGTCCGATTTTCTTTTCGTTTAACACAAGGTTTCATTACAACTGATTTTGGTACAAACAGGAGCGAGAGATTCATATAAAGCGTCGAGAGTGACGGTCTTGTTTCGATTCGGACAGAAAATTATCAGCATATATGCCCATGCTATCTTGAATTCGCACGTTTTGCTGGGGGCACCAAGAATTCGTTTTTCCTCAAGATTCCCCGGCCGCCGCTCTGATTCTTGGAACCGGTGTGAATCTCTTGACCATAATCTGGGTATTGTAGTGCATCGTCTGCGTACTTTCGTTGAAGCATTACTTTGTTTGCATCCACCAGCTCGTGGGTTTCCTGATCGGCCGTTTCTTGTTCTTGAATTAGCCACGCGAGCGCGTGAAGTTGTCATCTTTTTGGCTGATGGCGAGCACCCATTACGATGATTGTTTGTTTCGCTTCTGTTTGATCTCTCCCCGAACTGATTATGGCTTCAATTTTGCGTGGTTTGTCGTCGATGATCGTCCTCGTGACTTCTGATCGTTCCAGATTGGCTTGTTTAGCTTGAATTCACCGAGTTTTTGCGCTGTTTGATGTTCTTGTGGGACGTATAGGGAAAAGAATACGGGTATAGATTCTTTTTTCAGACAGATGTTAAAGGCTGTTCTCTTGGCCGTTTGTGATTTTAATGTAAAAAATATCGGATGGGCTTGTTCTGTTTTTTGCTCACAGAGTATGAAAGAGAGGTTGAGGTTGTTTTTGGTTTGAAATATGAACAGAATTTAACATGAATCGAGCTAGATGAGTCTATTGGAATTTATTCAGTGAAATAATGCTTTACCCTTTTGTTCCCTGAAAATTGGTTGCGCTGTTTATGCTAACTCTGAACTGGGGGGCGGGTTTATACTAGCAAGTCAAAGACTATTAGTTGGCTAATTTCTGCAGGTTAATGTCGGTCCAGCATTTTCTGCAATACGCTCTTCAACTGTGCATTCTGGTTTCTTTCTACCTTTTCTTTTGATCTTCAAGTTGTGAAGTGGTAGTGATGACTGCTTCGATTGCATCTTTTTTTCAGGCCAATTTCCTTCTATTAGATTTGTAGGAGGTTTGCCGGTTGTCATCAATATTGTATACTTGTGATCGATATCGATAAGACTTGTTCTTCTCGTCAAGTATTGTGGCCATGGGCACTGCTGAAGGGGTTCTCCAAGTTTTCTCCGGAGTTGCTCCACGCAATCTCTGTTCTGACCCAAGTTCTAATTCATTGGGCTTGGCATATTCATTTAACTCTCATCTGATTAGTACCAAAAGAAGTACATCGAAGAAAATAAAACCTGTCTATGCAAGCGTACAGTTGAGTAATTCTGAAACCTGTGGGGTGCAAGGATTTGGAGGGAGTTTATATAAAAATAGGAGAATCGATCGGTTACAGTTTTCGAGTTGCAGATGCCAACGAGCTGAAAGTGTTGGTGGGACAACTACTGGGAGTTGGTTTGTCGATAGTGCCGATGATTTAAACCCCTTAAATACTATGGTAAATGGGCCACATGTTTTAGATTTTGACGATGTCAAGCAATTGAAAGAGGAGAAGACGGATTCAATGTCAAATGGTGCACCCGGAGCCAGCAGTACCATTCACAGGGCTAAGGTTGACCCCATTGAGGAAGAAGCATGGGATCTATTGCGTGACTCAGTTGTTTATTACTGTGGAAGTCCTATTGGAACTATTGCTGCAAATGATCCAACCAGTTCTAACGTTTTGAACTACGATCAGGTCTTTATTCGTGACTTCATTCCTTCTGGTATAGCTTTTCTCTTGAAGGGGGAGTATGATATTGTGCGGAACTTCATCCTTCACACTCTTCAGTTGCAGGTATATATTATTCCAATTGCCGTTGATGTAAATCATTTCAATTGTGGTTATCCTTGTTTATGTTCCTACGTGCGATTACTGTTGTCAATATATGTTTGTTGTATTGAGTTACTAAGCTTATTTATCACAATATCAGATGCATATTGGTGACTGCACTTCGAGTTTTATTAATCTAGTCACTGTTAGTTTCTGTGGTTCTGATGATATATGCTCACATGCTGAAGGAACTTTATTTTGTTATTATGGTGATTTGTAATTCTTGTAACTGAAAGATGCTCTTCATCAATTTTGGGGCTCTTACTGTAGTTTGGATGTACACCATGCCTTAAACCTGAAGGAAAGGAAGAATCTTGTAATTTAATCTTTCCATTGTGATTGAACATGATGAACGCATCTTAGCCAAGTTAAATTTCACGTGTGCCCATATATACAATAGTTCTTCAAGCGCTTCTGAATTTCTTTATTTAGTTTTAAATCATGACATGAGTTCATCTGCTGATCCCTCTCCTCCAAAGAAGGGGACACATCTAGGAGAAAGATGGTTTTATTATCTTTCAGCTTTTAAGATGGCTGCTTATGCTTCAGCTTCCAACTTCTTGCTGCTATGCTGAATTACTCTTTCTTTCCCAATAAGCAAGAATCTTTTGTTGCTCAATCAAATGTCCTGTACTGTAAATCTATAATTCCTTATTGCAGAGCTGGGAGAAGACAATGGACTGCCATAGTCCTGGTCAAGGTTTAATGCCTGCTAGTTTTAAGGTTCGCACAGTTCCTTTGGATGGGGATGATTCTGCCACAGAAGAGGTATTAGATCCTGACTTTGGGGAGGCAGCTATAGGTCGCGTTGCACCAGTCGATTCTGGTAATTAAGTTATGGCTTCAAGAAGAGCTTGATGATAGTTTATTTTACATTAGAACTCTCGTGTCAATAAATGATCATACATCTTGTTCTCTGTATTTCAGGTTTATGGTGGATTATTCTTTTACGTGCGTATGGCAAGATATCTGGGGATCTCTCTGTTCAAGAGAGGATTGATGTTCAAACAGGAATAAAGATGATTTTAAAGCTGTGCCTGGCCGATGGGTTCGATATGTTCCCTACATTATTGGTGACTGATGGTTCTTGTATGATTGATCGGCGAATGGGAATCCATGGGCACCCTCTCGAAATACAGGTGAGCATATTCTGTGTCAACTTAACCGATCATTTTTACGAGCTCTTTCTAATATGACCATATGCAAGTGGAGGCATAGTGGGAAAATGGAGGAATAGAGGAGTCATATTTCTCTCTTAATGAAGCTCCTATTATACGGGTGGTGCTTGCTTCTTGCGTTGAACCTGATCCAGCTGCTTATCTAGTCTGTTCCAACTTCATGCAATGAGCTCCACATCCCTCATGATAGTAAAGTTATGTAGGGAAACTCTTGAATACTTCATTGCCTTCAGCCTTGAGTGGCTTATTCTTATGAAATATAGTTGTCACGTTTTAAGAGTGTGCCAACTCAGAAAATGTAAAATATATATTATCGCATATCAGTATGTTAGTGTTTCTGTTCTTCTTTATAATATAAATATGGGAAAATAACCTTTATAGGTGAAACTGCATTTGTATCCCTTTTACTTATCACGTCTGCTGCTGAATAAGTATCTGTTATTTTGATGCATTGTCAATCAATCTTAAAGAACGTCTTTATTTACTCTATGGTACTTTTAGTTCTCGGACAACAGATTTGGTGCAAACCTTGTATAGCAGTTGCTCAAAGTAAGATATCGGATGTCCACTGTCTGTCTGTCTGTCTGTCTGTTTGTCTGTCTGTCTGTCTCTCGCAGAGACACATATGCCCGTAAATTTCTTTACTTTAATTTTTCTTTGTTTGCCAACAGAATTTGGATGATTTTGGAGAATACTTGCTTATTTAGTATTGGAGATGTGCATGGAGCATGTCTCTGTAGTCATTGGGTGATTTAATGGCATACACTGCTTCAAGTCATAGCAGATCTTAAACAGGATCAGGATTGCAGATGTGTTTAGTTGGAGATTTGGTGGCATACTTAGTTAAATTTTAACTATTGGGTGAAATCATAAGCAGGCCAAGATTAGAGCCTTTTTTGACATGGATATTAGAGGAAGATCATGGTTCTTTTGTGTGCCGTGTGAATTTAATTTGGTCCTTTAAATAGAGTACGAATCTTTTGGTTCACATGGCATTGGCAGGTTATTTATCTGATTTCAAACACAGATAAATCTAATTGTCACTCAGATAACTTTATCTTCTGTTACAGATAACATTTTCTTAAATTCTCTGACATAAATATACTTACAATTTTGCAGGCACTCTTTTATTCTGCCTTGTTGTCTGCGCGTGAGATGCTTGCTCCGGAGGATGGATCTGCTGATCTAATTTGCGCTCTGAACAATCGTCTAGTAGCTCTCTCCTTCCATATCAGGGAGTACTATTGGATCGATTTAAGAAAATTAAATGAAATTTACCGGTACAAGACGGAAGAGTACTCATACGATGCAGTCAACAAGTTCAACATTTATCCTGATCAAATTCCTCCATGGTTGGTTGAATGGATTCCAAATAGAGGGGGCTACTTAATCGGGAACTTGCAACCTGCCCACATGGATTTCCGATTCTTTTCTCTTGGGAACTTCTGGTCCATTGTTAGCGGGCTTGCAACCATTGATCAGTCTCATGCCATTTTGGATCTCATCGAAGCGAAGTGGGCAGATTTAGTTGCCGACATGCCATTGAAGATTTCTTATCCTGCTCTTGAAGGACAAGAATGGCAGATCATCACTGGAAGTGATCCTAAAAACACGTAAAGTTTTAATTGACAATGATATATATATATATGTGTGTGTGTATCTGTGTTTTCTGACAGTAAAGTTTCTTTGCTGAAATATGGTATTCTTATGTGATTCTTACTCTGCTGCAGGCCGTGGTCCTATCACAATGCAGGTTCCTGGCCAACTCTGCTTTGGCAGGTTAGTGTTTATTTTAGAAAACCGTTACAAAAACCTGCTTGGTTCATTAAAGATAAAATATAAAGATTTTGAATTTGATGGAGGGAAAGTGTTTTGCAGCTCACAGTGGCTTGCATAAAGATGAACAGAGCAGACATTGCTGCGAAGGCTGTTGAGATCGTGGAAAGACGCATATCAAGAGACAGGTGGCCCGAATATTATGACACGAAAAGATCAAGATTCATTGGCAAACAGGCCCGCCTATTCCAGACCTGGTCGATTGCGGGCTATCTTGTGGCAAAGCTTTTGCTTGCTGATCCGGGTGCTGCCAAGATTCTCATAACTGATGAGGACCCCGAGCTAGTTAATGCATTCTCTTGCATGATTGGTGCAAACCCAAGGAGCAAGCGCGGTCGGAAGAACTCGAAGCAGAGCTATATAGTCTGAATTGAGTCTTATATCTTGCCATTCCCAACAGACGGTTGCTTGCTTGTATAGATAGGTTAAGTATTTTTTCCCCTCATATATGGGTATTTATTTACTAGTCAAATAATGATTAATTAATTTCAAACAAAAATTGCAAACTACTGTACTAAACGATCCGTCCTTTTCCTCCCCCTATTATTTTGCTGGGAGGTGCACAGGACAGGCTTCCATGATGCAATAGTCAAATTCGCAAAGATATTACATTCTTAATTTAGATTCATGTATATCCAAGTGTTTACGTTGGAGAAATAATATGATGGTATGTATTATGTTTATAGCAGCTACTCTTGATGTTGGGTGACTGGACTGAAATTATGAATTTCCTTGCTACTTTGCCTTCTGCAATTCTCTAGAGAAATAATTGTTTGTGCATTTAGATGGTTGAATGCTTATCTGTTAAATAATCCAGTTTTTTAGGGAGAAAAATTACCAAAAAATTCTTAAATATATTATAATTGTGCCAATTCAGTCGTAAACTTTTTTTTTTTTGCCAATTGAGTTTTAAACCTTTTGCATTTGTGCTGACTCATCCATTCGGCCAATTTTGGTCGGAAATCGCCGACATGGATGCTAGTCGGCTTACGTGATGCGGCCGGTGCTGATGTGGACACATTTTAATAATCTTTAAAGATTTTCTTCGATTTTCTTTTTGTTTTTCCTTTTCCTTTTTCTTTTCCTTCCTTCTTTTCTTTTCCTTCTTTCAGTGGTTGGGTGAGGGTTGCAACCCTCGTTGGTGCCAAGGAGGGCTTTGCAGCCATTGTCCAGTGGCTAGTGAGCTTCGGTGACCCTCGCCGGCCACAGTGGGTGAAGGACGGAAAAGAAAAAAGAAAAGAAAAAAGAAAATTAATAAAAAAATAAAAAAAAATAAAAAAAATTGTCTGCGTTAGTGCCGGTTGTGTTACGTAAGACGGTCGGCTTCCACGTCAGCAATTTTCGGCCAAAATTGGTCGGATGGACTGAATTGGTACAAATGCAAAAGTTTAGGACTTAATTGGCCCAAAAAAAAAAGGTTGTGGATTGAATTGACATAATTACAATAGATTTAAGACTTTTTTGGTAATTTTCTCTTTTTTAGGTTACCAGAAAAAGCAAAAAGAAGAAGGAATGATCTGGTTTTCAGAATAATTTTCAACAATTGATAACATGTCTGGATTCAAGGATGTCACTGTAGATGGAATATAATTGGCGTCTCCTTTGGTAATTTACCACAATTATAATATCTGGATTAAGCCTGGGTATAGGATGACTATCCAGCGGGGTTTCCTTTTATAGTTCAGAATGCTGTGCTAACTGCTAAGATCAAAGTCAAGCTACTTAAAACGTAACTTGTATTAAATTAACATACCAAGAAAAGTCTATCTATAATTTGTCCCTCATACTATAATTCTTTCGCTAAACTTGCTTGACGCCATTTCAAATTAAAAAAGTTCAATTTCATGGTAATCATAGGCATTTGAATGAAAATGTACTTTGCTGTAGAAATTCTCTGTACATGATAAATTTTATCTTTAACCTTCAGATGTTTCTTACAACATGACCACCAATTTAAAGAAAATAGAGAACTTACTTCAACTTCTTCTCTGGCTCATATAATTTTTTTTGGAATATTAATGATACACGGAATAATAAAGTGCAACTGATTTATCAAGTTCCAAAGGAAATCTTAGAAATTTAACTTGAAAAAGAATTCAGTATGAAAAGTAAAGAAAATGAGCAGTAGAACTTCAGCAAAACATGATTTTGGTAATGTCCCAGATTTTCTCTTTAAATGGTCTTGGTAATGCACCAGATACTTTTTCTCCTGGATTGGTAACTTCAAGAACATATGTCGAAAGAGTAATAAGCACAATCAAAAACGGGGAAGGAGAGTAATTAGGAATCCACCAAAAAGACACCTCTACCGGAGGTGCATGTACCACAAATGGCAAAAACGTGAAAAAAGGTAAGATAGGATTTGGCACTACCTCAATTGTTACCTGTGAACTCTTGTCCAGATCAGTCCGTCATGGATCGACTCGTACTGTCATATGTGCGGGCCTCACGTGGGAATCACTAGATCTATCGATTCAATCGATTCGGTCTACTATGAATCAGACCTTACGTGCACCATTTTGGTGACAGAAACTAAACCCTTCCCATGTGTTTCCCTCTCATTACCAGCTTAGAAAGGGAGAAGAGAGGCGTTAAAAAAGCCAGCTTTGGCACATAACCTGGCCATTTGAAGAGGGAGTTACTTCCAGTTCAACACACTCACACAAAGCATGCATGGCTTTCACTTCTTTATTACTCTTCTTCTGTCTCTTTTTCTCATTTTCAGCCTCAATATGAGCTCAGTTATGACCACCCAGCTTTTCTAGTGCAATCGCCTATATAAACACCCACTTGGTCACTCACACAATCTACACAACCCTCATAAAGATTCTCTTCCTATACACTTTCTCTGCTTCCTTCGAAGATTTTAGGTTCGTTGTGTCTGAGCAATGGCTGACGAAGTAGAAATTCTTATTGATGAGCTTTATACAACAGTCAGCTCCTTTGAGGAACAAGTATCCCGTTATCCTTTGTTCTTTGAATATTTTTGCATCTGAAATGAAACAGTGTTGTTCGTTGTGTTGATTGTTTTTTGGCCAAAGTTGTTTATTTAATTCGAGGGTGAATGAAATTGCTTTTTTCTTGGTTTGCATATGTAGGGAAAGGGTAGAATCTTTTCAGACTAGTGACGTTCGGAAATGTTTTGCTAGTTTCAACTAAAGAAAAAGTTTCGGCTTTGAGTGAAACTTCGACAAATTGAACCTGTTTGTTTTACCAGTTCCAATTTGAGGGAACGGTAGCCTTTTCACTGAAACAAGCTTTTTAGTTTTGAATGAAGCATAGACAGATTGAAAATGTTTTATGAAGGTTCAACGATTGTCACTGTGAAATAGTGTGGCAAAATGTTGACAGATATCATACAGTCGATTCAAATCTGTTGTATGAAGCAAGCTGATCGAATTCTAATAGATTTCTCTTATGTTGATCTTCTTCAAGGGCCTGCTGGATGAACAATTCATCGCTAATTATGAGATGAAACCGAATGTTGGCTCCATGTATTTCATACAGTTGGTCCAAAGGTTCCATGAAGATATTCGATCGGCGATGAGAGATCTCGCTCTTGCTTTGTAATTCTCTGTGGCAATCCTTATTATGCTGCTTCTATCTCACTCGTTCTTGTGCTTGTTTTGGACTAATCTTGTTTATTTCCTGATTCTTTAACAGGGAACATCCTGCTGTGGACTTCACAGAGATACAGGAGCACCATGCAAGGTTCAAAAGGATAGCTAGAAGGTAAGACTATAACGATATGGTTCACGTGGCACGCATCGATTTATGATTGGTCTTTCCCTTGTTTAGGTCTGTTGTAGAAATTATGCATGATAGATGGCTTCCACTGTTAAGATCTTCTGCAGTTGTCACGTATATAAGTCACGGAGGGTATTTCTGTGAAAAAGAATTGGAGGTCGATCACTTAGATTCTCCTCTTTATACTTTTGTTTGCCGCATGTTTACCTTTTTATGCGTTGTTAGGCGTTATTTTCGTTTTTTCTACCAACGAACTTTTAGATCAAGATCGACAGATCTATTTAGCCCTACAGTAGAGAATATGCATGATCAATGGCTTTTTAAGGTGATATCTTTTGCGGCTGCAAACCCTACTAGTTACACGTGGTGCTTCTGAGAAATAAATGATGTCGTTCATACTTTTGTTTGCGTATTATTACCATTAAATGATGTTGGGAGAGCGCTATTTTTGCATTTTCAAACTTCAAACGTACGCTTCTATCAAGATCAACACATCTTGGATTTATTTGGATCTCCAATTAGAGCTGACAATAGGTTCCATTTTTGAATCTTTCGGGTCATTAATTACCGTTATGTGGTTTATAAATTGGTGATAGGTATTTTTGGTTGGCTGTTTTGCCTTTCCATATCGTATACTAACTTTCATGATGTCGGAAGGTGTTTGTTTTGCATATCCGAAGTAACGTCTTTTACCTAAAACATACTGATGAATTACTGAAGACTTAAAAGGCCGATGAAGAGTATTGCTGTTACTTACCTTATGAAAGACTATTTGCATATTATATGTTAGCTAAATCATTTGTTATTTGTTTTCATGGAACAAATTGTAATGATTCAGTGCTTCAATCTCTCCTCTCCACTTAGGCTTTGCATGCTAGAATCTTGTTTGTCTACATTTATGTCAATATCTCAAAGCATTATCATGAAGAGATCAAAGGAAGAACATGCTGCTGTATTACTCCATCTCTTGTTTATAGTCAATGCAATTAAATTTTCTGCTTGAGTTGTGCGAGTATCTTATTAATGTCATAGCATATCCAATAATTGACTCGTACTGTCCTGCTCCGTTGTATCATAATGATATTTAATCCGTAGTGATACGATCATTAGTTTAGGCCCACTAACTATTCTAAATGGGTTTTCCAGCATTGGTGCTTCAGCGCTGAACCTGCCGCTTGAGGTGCTGCGACTTGGTGTTGCTGCCTCCTCCAAGGAAGAGTAAGTAAACACTTTGATTCGACATAAATATATGGGCATGCTTAATTTTGCTTGATGTCTTAATGGTGAAGTTTAATGGCTTGCTTGGATTTGTTGCTAAGGATACTCATCCTGCAGGTGCGACTTTGCGCTGCTTCGTATACATCAAGAGTACCATAGACTGCGTCCGCACTTGGAGACCATCACTCAGGTAGCATAAAAGCCGTTGGTTAACTGCAGTAACCAAATGAAAATGGCATGTAATTATCTACGAAGTATGGGATGATCAAAACCATAATTGGTAATCTAGAACATGCAGCGTGTGATGATGGACCTGCCGGAATCGTGTCTCCACTAGAAAAATGTGGAAAATGACTGAGCTTTCTTATCTTACAACTTAGGGATTTTACTTAATTATTAACTTCTTTCTAGGTTACTCCTTTTTGCACCCAGAACTCTTTTCCCATCCAGATCCTATTCTGCCATATCTTGCTTTGGACCTTCAATGGTCGATATTTCAGCCATTGCCGATACTTTTTGCAATTGAAAACTACTCTGCTGAGACGGTGATAAGGGTTTCGTGAAGATCTGGAAATCTATTAACTACTTCATTGCTTAGGGTCATTTTCCTTCTTTGTTCTTTTCTTTGCTAATAAAAGTATTATGAAACGTGCGACAACTTGAACCCTCCAAGATGTAATTATTCTGACCTCATGAGGCATAAGAGAAACAAAATGCCATCGACTTATATTAATGTTGTTTCTGCCTGAATTTGTTAATGCATTGCGATCTGTCGTTGTTATATCTCACTTGGAGAATTTTCATGTTTGCAGCTTGAATGCAGGATTGTTAACCTTGAGCGCAACCTGCCAGGGCCAGGTAACAACTGAAATTGGGTGACCAGTGTCTCATCAAGGTTGCCAGCCCCAAGTAATGAAGTGATTATGGGAAAGTTTTTAAGTTTCTAATAAAAACTTATGATCTAGTCATGTCTTGTTTGAGCATCTGAACTTGCTCTCCTTATGTTGTTTCTGTAATTTCCTATCTGAGCATCCGAACTTGCTCTTGGTACAAGTAATGTCGTTGTTTCGGGTGTCGAGCATCTGAACTGCTCTTGCTTGGTGTTGCTTCTATGGCTTCTCTTTATCCTTATATAAATTGAACCCTATGCTTCAATTTGTTGATGCCGCCTTGTGTTGAATGTCTTACTTTATCCATATGCATTAACTTGATTATGATGTTAAGTTGAGGCTGAAGCAAAAGTTTTCACTTCTCTGGTCAAGCAATCTAGTTTTATCTTTCTGTTAGAAATTTTTCCTTTTCACGTTTATGGAATTGTTTGGGTTACCGTGTTCAACTATCTAAAGTTCTAAATCCTTCATTATTTTGGGTCTCTTGCTTGTGAGGAAAATTTCTTCACGGATACTGTTAGTATGCTTTTCATTGAAAATTTGATTTATGTATTAATTCGCCGAAATGCTGTTTTTTGACCCGGAAAGATGCGAACTTGGCTACTGGGAAAATATATACTTGGCTTCCAGGGATGGATCTAGACATGAAGTGATTGGGGGAGCTTGATACGAGCAAACTAACAATATATTCCAAGGTCTAAAATTGACTTTAACCAACCAGTTGAATTTGAAAAGTCTGGTATGGTTAAGGCCTACTGTTGAAAACCCTAAAATTGCTCTAAACCTATATGTTAATTACGATTCTTATTACTCCTCTTGTTGCTTTCGAATCAGATAGCATAGATGTCTAGGATGTTCCAAGTAATATTCATCGACTTGAAAAATTCATATTTTTATGTGATAGTATTTTCTTTTAAATTTCATTTCATGAGACAGATCATATTAAGATTTTTCGAAATAAAAAGAAAAAGAAGAAGAAAGAGGAGATTAGTCTGAGGTATTATAGTTTAAGCATATTGCACATATTTAGCTTTCTTGAAGTACTAGGGTTCCATCCGACCAAAAAAAAAAAAAAACGTACTAGGGTTCCATGGTTGACTGGATTTCACTCGACAATTTCCTTTTGGAATTATCACTCAGTGTACGGTTGCGAACAAGCCAGCTTCTTGCAAGGTAATAAAATCTATTCATGTATACAAGTCAAATCTAGCTCGGATGATTAGATTTCAACTGCACATGCGTATAGATCGTGAATTGGCCTGTCCAGAATGTTCTCTCCATATATCTTCCAGGACCGAGAAAATACTCCTTGTATTGTCCACATGGCCAGATTTCTTGTTTTCTTATTTTTTTCAGCAATTTTTTTCTTGTTGCCATTGGTGTCACTTATCATAGAACAGCTCCTTGTACACCATTGCCAATAATTGTTTGTGCAGTTAGTTGGAAGAGGGTTTATCAGTGAACATTTGGATGGTCTAGCTTTCAGAAAGGTATGAGAATGAGACCTAAGTGAAGGAGGCGTTGCATTGGCAGCTCCTTCAGATAGTGAACATTTTGGCTTTACCCTGATGAGTTTGGGTTCTATTCTTGTGCAGTAATTATTCACATTCCTACTGACTGATCAGGGTTAGGACCTTGGGAAACTGCTAAAATCAAAATCAATTAAAAATACTGGATAAGGATATCACCAGAATAAAAACGGCTTTCTACGAAGTAAATAACCTTGAATTTTCAGATAGCAACAATACTTTCACTAGCTAGAATCACGCTGCCAGATTTCTGATCCAAGAAGTCCTCATCTTCTTGACTGTGGCACAGTGCCTTCGGTTCAAAAGTGTAGTTTGCTGCGGAAGTCGATCTATGCTGCTCTTTTTTTTTTTTTCTTCCATTTTTTCAGACGTTTCTTTGATCTCCAATGAAAATTTCTTCAATCTCATCTTCACAACCCTCAGGGTTGGCGTGGTTGGTTGGGGCATCATAGAATTTCTAGCTCAACAACCGGAGGTACTGTGCTTTTGCGCTCATCCCTAGATTATAAAAAAAATAACGGAAAAAGCCATAAAAAACTCCAAACTATGCTTGTTGTGACACATTTACACTAAACCTTTTCTTGTGACATAAAAAACCCCAATTGTACCTATGTGACACATTTACCCTCTGTTAAGGTTCCGTTAGATGATTTTTCAGCAAAAAAGTCGTTTTTATTTCACTTAAGCCATGTGAGTGCCATGTCAACTATGTTTGCTTTTTGGCACTCATGTAGGCAAATTTTAATGGTTTCATTGACAGAACTTTGACGGAGAGTAAATCTGTCACATAGGACAAATTTGGAAATTTTGGTATAATGGAAAAAAGTTTAGTTTAGGATCTTTTGTGGCTTTTGCCCAAAAAAGAATCTCATCAGCACGCTGGGCTTTTAGCTGCTACATATTTATGATATGCTGAAAATCAAGTCGCGATGGATTTATCATTCCAGAGGCACCTTCAGATCTTTTACTGAAAAACCAATTTGAACGTAGAGAAATGGAGGATAAATTTGATAAGAGAAGAAAATTTTGATAATGTCTTAGATCTTTTCCCCCTTGAATGGTGAGTTCTTTTTTTTGGTAAGTCCTTGAATGGTACATCCAGCATTGCATGGATGAGTAATAAGCAGAACCAGAAAGAGAGACTAATTATCATTTCAAATTAGGCACACTTACAACCTAAATTCTTCCATGCCTTTAGTCTAAGGTGGCTATAATGATCTGAACTGTTAAACTTTCACTGGTCTCTACTCAGTCCACGGCGGAACAAAAAAATATGTGAATTTCACGTTGGATCTACTATTTTTGACAGCTTGTGTCATCTGTTCACCACGAGTCGAGAGTAGTCAAATTTTTCTGTTGGAAATTGTGATCCATTTTCTAGAATCTTCAAGATGGACTTTAGCTAGAGAAGTCAAGAAAGTTCCTACAAAAAATCTAGTGCATTGGCCACAAGGAAATTTCTAGAGAAGGAAATGTCTAGAGTCCTCTAACATTTGTGTAGAAAAATCCTAGATAATTCTATAAAGTTGTACATGAAAAACATAAGCCTATAAATAGGCTTAATGCTCATTTAAGTACGTGTGGGGGCGTTATCCTATGTGTGGGGTGTACCCCTCCACCAACACCAATACCTCCTCCAACTTCTTGTATAACCCAAAAACTAAATAAATTATATTTCCTTTTCCATAACCTTGAACACATAACTATTACCTTGACCTTATCCATTCTCTACCAACTATATCCTACACATACACACTTGCACATCATTAACCACAAACTATCATCGATATCAACACCATGCTTCCGCACACACATTCAAATTTTTTAACATTTTCACCACTCAAAAAAAGAAAAAAAAGGAAAAAAAAAAAAAGAGAACCTCAGGTGCATGTACTAAACAATGGCAAAAACAAGATAAACATAAGAATGTGCCGTACCACCATAAATGAGAAAGCTCTTATGTGAATTGGTTATATATCAAGTGGTAATGACATGTGAAGAAGTCAGTCAACTGAACATATTTTTTTGAAAGCCATATGGAAATCAGCTAAGTTCGGATGATGTGGGCATTCTGGTTGCCTTGTTTCACCGCATTAGGGATGCAACCATTAAGAATGTGAATGGAAGCCTTATTCCCTTTCTTAGATACAATTTGGCAAATTGAAATGAGGCAAATTTTTTGAAATGGAAATTGGGATCCAAAATTGCTGCATTCTTGCATTTTCATTCCCATTGGGGAAGGTGAGAACGAGTGAGTTGGGAATTGGGTTAAATAAAAAAGGCTAGCACACAAGTGAATTTTTAATTAATCTTAGGTTTTGATAACTTCTCTACAGAAACAATTTGATATGGTAAGTAGAATTACCTAATCTCCTATTATAGACAACAATTTGAAACAAAAAAATTTAAGACCACAAATGGACACTTTCCCCTTCCGATGTGTTACCAAATGCAGTGATTTTTTATTAATTAACTTTCCTGTTCCTCATAATTCAAGCCGATTTCTTTTGTGTCATTTCGATAGCCTCATCCTTATGTACCATACTAGGGCATCATAACCTAGACCATTTCCAACGTGTTTCCGTCTCATTGCAAAACAGGGAAGACAGTTACTTCCAGTTGGACAGACACCCACAAAAAATGGCATGGCCTTCACTTCTCCATTACTCTTTTTTTGTCCTTTTTCTCATTTTCAGCTTCATGCAAGCTCAGTTATGACCAACCTTTGCCGGTGCAACCGCTATAGTTAAACCCCTTCTGGGTTCACTCACTGTATCCACGCACCTTTCGTACATATTCTCTCCCTATACACTCTCTCAGCTTTTGGTTGCGTGTGAAGTTTTACAGGTTATTCGTGTCAGAGCAATGGCTGCAGAGAGGGATGAGCTTCTTGAGAAGCTTTTCGGACTCGTCATCTCCTTGGAGGAAGAAGTATCCCATTACCCATCTCTCTTTTGGAATTTCGCATCTGAAAACTAAATGAAGCTGTGTATTTATTAATTCAAGATTGATAGGGACTACTCTTTCATGGTCTGAATAAATTTGTAGGGAAAAGGGTAGAACTTTCCCGTTCTTCAAAGGTTTGATAGTGTTTTACTAGTTCCAATCTGAGAAAATGGTGGCCCTTTATTGGAATCTAGCTTTTGGTTTTCATTTAAACATGGACGGATGGAACCTGTTTGGTGTACGTTTTCACAATTTTCGTTGTGAAATAGTCTGCTAAAATTTTCTCGATAAAGTCCATCTAACCCTTGTTGGGTCACGTAAGTTCGCCGAATTCTAAGAGATCTGTCATGTGTTAATCTTTTCTTAGGACCTGGTGGACAGTCGTTTCATGAATAATTATGCTCTGAAACTGGTTCATGACTCCACGTTTTTCCTCGAGCTGGTGGAAGCATTCTGCAAAGAAGTTCAAGATGCACTGAACGATCTGGGTTCTGCTTTGTAATTCTCTGTTGCATTCCTAATGATGTGACTTCTATCTAACTTGCTCTCGTGCTTCTTTTTTACTCTTTTCTTTCCTGATTTCTTTAATAGGGAAGACCGTTTAGTGTGCTATGGGGAAGTACATGATCACTATATAAAGCTTAAAGGAAATATAGAATGGTAAGACAACAGTAATCCTGTTCATGTGGCCATGCTTCATTTTCATGATTGTTCTTTCGCTTATGTAGGATTACAGTAGAGACTCTTCATGATCGATGGCTTTTTGTTTTAGATCTTTCGCAGCTGTGACACATATTGGTCATAGAGGGTGTTTCCATGAAAATAATTGGAGGCTGATCACTTAGATTGTCCTCTTTATAATTTTGTTCATGCTCTGTTTACCTATTTATGATGTTGATTAAGTGTTATCATTGCATTTTCAAACTTCTAGCAAACTTTTAGTCAAGATTGACACATCTAAGTAGGACTATAGTTGAGATTATGCATGATCAATGGCATTTTAAGGTAAGACCTTTTGCGGCTGTAGCGCATACAAGTGACACATGGTGTTTCCGTGAGAAAACAGTAGGCTGATTACTTAGATTGCTGTCTTTATACTTTTGTCGTCGTATGGGGAACATTTTATGATGGTAATGGTCGGGAAACCATTATTTTTGTGTTTTCAAACTTCCATCGAACTTTTAGCCAAGATTGACACATCTTAATTAGGTGTATAGTAGAGAATATGCATGGTGAATGACATTTTAAGGTAAGATCTTTTGCGGCTGTAACGCATATAAGTGACGCATGGTGTTTCCGTGAGAAAATAGGGGGCTGACTACTTAGATTGCTGTCTTTATACTTTTGTCGCCGTATGGTTACCATTTTATGATGTTGATTGTTGGGAAACCGTTATTTTTGCGTTTTCAAACTTGAAATGTACTTTTTAATCAAGGTCGATACATCCTGGATTTATTCAAGTCTCAAGTTAGGGATTGCAATAGTTTACCCATTTTTTTTTATGTTTCTAGTAAATTACCGTTACGCGATACATGGCCTATCAATGAGAAAATTGGTAAGTAATCATTTTGACAGTTGATTTGCCTTTCTGTATCGGATATGCATTTTTATGATATCCGAAGGTGTCCGCTTTGCACGTTCCAAGCAGCATATTTTTCTCAAAACACACTGATAGAATCTCTAAAGACTGAGATTCAGATGAAGAATATTGCATTTACTTACCTTATATATGGAAAACTATTTCCGTATTTGAGTTAAACTAAATCATTTGTTTATTGGTTTTCATGCAATAAATTTATAATGATTCAGTGTTTGATAATCTCACCATGCTAGAACCTCATTTTTCTGCATATATGTCAAAGTCTCAAAGTGTTACCAATAGATCAAAGGAAGCACATGCTGCAGTATTGCACCGTCTCTGGTTTTTTTCTACAAATTTTCTGCTCGAGTTATCCAAAGTATTGGATTAATGTCATACTGTCATGGCATATTAGTTAATCTTCTCATAGTATCCTATGCCATCATATCATTATGATATGCTAACTTATTCTAAACGGGTATTCCAGTTTTGGTGCTTCGGCGATGGGGCTGGCGCTCGAAGAACTCGACCGCAGTATTTTAGATACCTCCAGAAGAGAGTAAGTGGTTACTTCAATTTTACAGGCAAAGGAAAGATTATAGTATGACTAATAGACAAGTTATAGGCGAACAAACAGTCAGATTATGCCACTAATTGATCCCTGTGGAAGTGCCGCTGTGGGTGACAACGACATCAGGTGAAGTTTAATGGATCCACCGGATTAGTTACTAACGATGCTCATCGTGCAGGTGCATCTTGGCATATCTTCGTTTGCATCAGGGGTTCAAGAATCTGCGTCCGCACTTGAGGGCCATCACCAGGGTAACGCAAGACTATTTCTAATTTGGTTGATGCATGAACTTGTTAATGTATTGCAATCTTTTCGACCAAAAGAAAATAAAAAAGCATTGCAATCTGCCATTTATTCTTACTGGGAGAATTCTGGTTTGCAGCTCGAGCACAGAATTATCTACCTTGAGCGAACCATTACAGGAGATTTCGATGATGACGAGTAAAATCGGATGATCTGTGTCTCATCAAGGCCCCCCAACCCTATGTCATGAAGTAAACTCCGTTTTGGAGAAGTTTAAGAGTACAATAGATATTGTATTGTTTTCGTATCGGGTCAGAGCATCTGAACTTGCTCTACTTTTATTGTTCTGCTGTTTCATGTCAGAGCATCCAGACTTGCTCTTTGTATAACTAAATGTCGTTCGTGCCTTCAGTGGCTGAACTTCTCTTTGCTGGTGTTGCTGTCCAATAAATAGAACCCTATGGTCCAATTTGTTGAAGTTGCTTTATTGCTGCATGTCTTATAATTTTCTACGCATGCATTAACTCGATTTTGATGTTAAGAATACGCTAAAGCTAAAACTTCGGTCACTGATCTCGATAATCTTTCTGGTATTTTGCTCTTTTCGCATTTATGAAATTTCTGTGGTTTGCATTGTTTCACCATCTAAAGTTCTATGTTCTTCATTACTTTGGGTATCATGCTTGCGGGCGGGGTTTCAAACCGGAAAATTTCTGCATGGAAGCTGATAGTTTTCTTCTCATGGAAAATTTGGGGATGTGTATATTTATCATATTTTGCTGCACTCATGCCTACAGCACGAAATTGCACGTGGAGATTGATTTCTCCATCTGCGCGGACCTAATAACTGCTCCTTATTCTGTTGTTCGCTTGGCCCGATTGTCTTTTTTTTTTGGGCAACTTTTTACCTTTGTTATATTAAGGATGTCGCTTATCCTAAAGCAACTCCTGCTTGTTTACCATGGCCAAGTATTGTGCAGATAGAGGGAGATATTCTTTATCAGTGGGCAGTTGAGCAATCCATTTCTTCAGGAGGACATGAGAAATAGGCCTAAATGTCATAGAAGGCATTGCACTGCAACAAGTTGATATTTTGATAATTAATCCTGGATTTTTTCAGAGCAATATTACTTTCACCAAGACGAAACATGATTTCTGATGAACAATGAATGTACACGGAAATAATATAGCTTTGAAAGAAACGATCTGGTAATTTCCTAGATCCTTGAGAGAGTAATTGGCATAACACAGAAGGCACGCCCCATCAGGAAGCTCTTCCATGCCCTCAAACTAAATAGGCTAATTGATCTGGGCAGTCTATGGTAAAATGAGTCATCTCAGTCATTTGATCGCGAGCCTAATTACTTAGGACCCATCATTTCTGCTGGCTCAGATCATCCGATCCATCATGAATTGAGATAAGGCAAGATATTCTTGTTGGATTGCGGAAACGTGGTTTGTTTTATGAGTGAGTGA
This sequence comes from Metrosideros polymorpha var. glaberrima, assembly GCA_001662345.2. Classification (NCBI taxonomy): domain Eukaryota; kingdom Viridiplantae; phylum Streptophyta; class Magnoliopsida; order Myrtales; family Myrtaceae; genus Metrosideros; species Metrosideros polymorpha. Next base: position 10,185,842 of record BCNH02000007.1, on the reverse strand, counting down.
GTAAGTAGTTTGGTGAGTGCTAGTGTAGGTGCGTGGACTTGACAAGCAAAGGAAGACAAAGTAGGGAGCAAAGGAAGACAAGAATAGTTTATTATTGACTTGGCTTCTTGTGTTTTGCGTTGCCATCAAGTGGAGAGGGGTTGGCTATTTATAGCCCTCTTCCACCTCCATTAAGGAATAATCTAGAACAATTTGCCTAGATATTCTCTAGATGTTTCTACACAATACTTTTCCAGAAATATCTTAAATATTTTCTAGAAACTCTTCTAGAAATATCTTAGATATTTCTCACAACTTTCTAGATTATTCATTCAAATATCTATGCTCTAAATATCTTAAATATACTAGAGAATTCTAGAAATTAGATCACTTATTTTAACAATTCTACACTTCAATTCTGGGTGCATGTACTACAGACAAAAAAGAAGAATAAGAGAATGAGACATGTAAAATCAAAGAGAAACACACAAAGTAGGCCAGAGTCCATACGATGGCGGGCGTCGAGTAATTGACCCCATGTTAGCATTGCCTATGGACGAACGAAAATTTCTCTCCATGCCCCATTTGGTGTCAGAAACAAATCCAATCTCTCATAACCAGCTTAAAAACAGAGAAGAGAGAGGCGTTACCATCAGTCCGACAAACTCCCAGAAAGCATGGCATGGCCTTCTTCTCGATGACTCTTCTTTTGTCCCTTTTCTCACTTTCCGCCTCATGCAAGCTCATTTATGAACTACCCTTTGCCAGTTCTTGGGTTCACTCACGCAATCCACACACCACTCATACAGATGCTCTCTCTATAACATCTCTTCTATTCGCATGTGTGTGAGACTTCTCAGGTTACTCTTTGTCTGAGCAATGGCTTCTGAGAGGGATGCTCTTGTGCACAGGCTTTATGCACTCGTCAGCACCCTGGAGGAACAAGTATCCACTCATCCACCTTTCTTTGAAGTTCTTTAATTTGTAGGGAAGATAAAGGCTGAACACTTTTAGCCTGGTGAGGTTTGATATGGTTTTACCAGCTCCAGTTTAAGACAAAGGTGGCCTTCTTTGAAACAAGCTTTTGGTTTTTAGTGAAATTGTTGGAAATTAAACCAAATTCATAAATGCTGTCTATTTTCGTAGAAAGTTGCCGATTCAAGGTTGAATTTGTTGATGTCGATGTCGATGTCTGTCTAGTTATCAAGAGAGTCTTTATTATAGTGTTGTTTTCCAAAGAGTCTATTAGAGTTTCTATGTCTAGTTATTGTTTTGTAAGCTCCAAGGAATCTAACTTTTTGGAAACACTAGAGTCATTTAAGAGTAAATGTCATGTAACATGCCTATATAATGGCATGTCTTGTGATTGTTATCGATAAGGGTGAGATAAAGCAAATAAACAGAACAAAATTCGTCTCCATCAAAAGTCTCTCTCCCTTCAGAAACATAGACAGATGGACTTTTTTGGGGGAGGAATTACAAATTATCATTGTCAATAGTGGGGTAAAATGTTATCATAATCCATATGACTTTTTTAAAATACCTACTTCACTGAATTCTGATAGATCAGTCTTGCTTTAATCTTTTCTAGCGCCTGTTGAACAACAATTTTGCGAGTGCTTATCAAATGAAACCGCATGGTTCCAGCTATTTCCTGGACTTGGTCCTGATCTTCTGCAACGACGTGGAAGCAGCGCTAAGAGAGCTGGTTCTTGCATTGTATATCTATGCTTCACTCCTCTTGTTGATGTACTTCTATCTCACTTGTTCTCTTGTGCTTATTTAAGACTCATCATGTCTATTTGTTGATTTATCATAGGGAACTCCCAGTTGTTGGCTATGATTATATGTTCCAGCACTATCTAAGGATCAAAGAAAGTACAACAAGGTAAGACTATGTTCCAATTCAAGTGGCCACGCATCAATCTTACAATTTTTCCTTTTACTTATTATGGCAGAGAAAATGGGCTTTCAATGGCTTCTAAATGTAAGATCCTTTGTGGCTGTAATGGATGTAACTTAAATGTGGTTTTTCTTGAAAAAGAAAAGGAGCTTCATTACTTGTATCAGGTCTATAGCAGAGAATATGAATGATTAATGGCTTTAAATTTAAAATCTTTTGCCGTGGTAACTTTATAAGATACGCGTGGTGCCTTCGTGAAAAATTGGTGCCTGATTACTTATTTTGTCTTCCTTTTACTTTTGTTCGCCCAATGTTTACCTTTTTAAGATGTCCGGAGAGCGTCATTTTGCGTTTCAAACATCTAATAACTCTTAGATCAAGATTTGCAGATCTTGTATTTATTCGGGTCTCGAATTAGGACGCACGTTACATACCTTTTCAAATCTTGCTGGTCATTGCTGTTAGGCATTACGTGGTATATCTGCGAGAAAATTGGAGGCTACCAGTTTCGGACGATTGATTCCCCTAGGTATCATATATTGACTTTTGTGACATCCGAAGGTTCTTTGTTAGCACGTCCAACTCAACATTTTTCACATAATCATACTGATAGGAATTACTATAGTTCATGGTAGATGAAGAATATTGCCCTATTTTCACATTAGAGTTAAAAAGATCATATAGTGTTTGTCAAAAAGTCATCACTCTAATGATTCAATGTCTTAATGATCTCAACTCTTTCCTCAAAAGTTAAAATCTAAGTGTTATTTGTCTGAATTTATGTTAATATCTCACATGTCAGGATCAAGAGATTAAAGGAAGTGCTTGGTCTGCTCTGCTGTAATACCCCCTCACTAGTTTAGTGTTGTTAATTCTATTTTTCTGCTCGAGTTGTCCAAACAATCTCATAATTGTCATGGCATATCGTTAATCTTCTTGTACTATCCTGCTCGATCATATCAGAGCGATACCAAATCATAGCAACGACATCGATATCTTAGGTCTGCTAACTTTTTTTAAACGGGTGTTACAGAATTGGTGCTTGTGCATTGAGTCTTGCCGTTGACCATTTGCCGGATGCCCTTGACACTACCTCTAGGGAAGGGTAAGTGGATACTTCCTTTCTACATGCAAAGGATGACCCGATTCCATTGATATCTTAGAACTGTTGTGACATCCGACAGCTGCTTCTTTTACTTTATTGGACGAGAAATTACCATCTCCAATAGGGAAGTTTAGGCGATTCGACAGTCGGATGACATGGGAATTAGCATCTTTAGTGACCAATGATGAAGTTTAATATTGGCCTGTTCACTTATGTTCGATATCTCAACTTTGAAGTTTAATGACTTTTGTAGATGCTCTTTATGCAGGTGTTGCATGGCATTGCTTTGCATCCGACATGAGTACCATGTCCTGCGTCCGCATTTGGGCACCATCATTGAGGTAACATAACGCAAATTTTGTTCAGGGAACCAATAGAGGTGAAATGAACTTAAGGATGCCACCATGTGTATGCGGATGTCCACCATGTGTATGCTGGGAAAGATTAATCACAGTAACCACGGGATAATGTTAGGTAATTCCTCGTAGAGAGTTCGATAGGATTGATACAAACCATTGTAGACATTAAGAATATGAAGCATTTGAGATCTATTCTCTCAGTTCACATGTATATAAACTCTACAGTGGACTTGCCTATTTACATGAAAATATCAAAAGTGATGGAGCTTTTAGGGTGCGGCCATTTGTGATTAACTGAAATGTACTCTCTTGCCAGAGTTGATGCTACTTTGCTGCTGAAGTCTGAAAAATCTTATCATTGTTGCTGCTCTTTTCGATTCCTTAATCTATTTTCTTTTGCTCAATATTGTTATGGATTATTCCACAACTTGAACTCATATAGGCCACGAAAAATGCCAAACTAGTATACATGTGACAAATTTACCAAAAACTAATTTTTTGATCACCAAAAATCCTAAACTAATACACTTGTGACAAATTTATCAAAAACTATTTTTTTGACCACTAAAAACTCTAAATTGGTATGCCTGTGATAAACTTACCATTCGTTAGTTTTCGTTAAATTGGGTCAATACTACGAAAAACCCCAAACTGATACACCTGTAACAAACGGAGGGTAAACACCCAAAAGTGGTACACCTGTTAGCTGCAACGTGTCATCCAACTCAACAATTTTACTGTAAAATGTAACGGAAACTAACTAAGGGTAAATTTGTTATAAGTGTACCAGTTTGGGGTTTTGGTGGTAAAAAAATTAGTTTTGGGTAAATTTGTCACAAGTCTATCAGTTTGGGGTTTTTTGTGGTATTAAACCTTAATAATTCTGAGGTCATGGGGCACGAAGAGAATTAAAAGACCATACTTGGCTTAATCTAAGTTGTTTCAGCATAAACTTTATCATGTATATCTTAAACATTGAGAATTCTCATATGCAGCTCGAGCGCAAGATTATCCACCTCGAGGGTAACCAACCTGGACCGGGGAACAATTGAAGTTGGCCGACCAGTGTAAAATCAAAGCCTGCCAACCCTTTATGTCATGAAGTAAACTCTGCTATTGGAGAAGTTTGACTATTTGAGTCTAAATAATAACTGGTATAGTCTTGTGTCGTGTCTGAGTATCGGAACTCGTCTTGACATGTAGTTGTGTTGTTCCATGTCTGAATATCTGGACTTTCTCTTAGTATAATGTTGTCATTTTGTGTCTTGGCTGCTCAAAATGTAATTAAATGATGTTTCATTCGGTTGTTTAGTGTGTTTTTTTCCCTGATTCTCTTTGCTGCATGTTTAACTGGGCAAAACCGGGCTTCTTATGCATCACAATACCATACGCAGATTGTTGAAAGTGTTTATGGTGAAGAAATGAGAAAGGAAAGTGTTGCTGCTCATAAGGTTGCATCTATACCTCATATGATGGTTGACTTAATTTCATCGAACAAATTCTCTCAAAAAAATTTCTGTCCAATGCTGGGGAAAGCTCAGATTTAGCTAGAATTCATCGTCGAAATTAAGTATAAAACTATCAATCGAATAAGAAGCCTCTATCTATCTAAAACTTAACCCTCAATTTCTGATAAACAAAGTTTAAATTCGATTGATTTCCCGAGTTCTAGAAACACGCTTCATCTTTAACTGAAGAAGAAGAAGAAGAAGAAGAAGAATGTACAGAGAAATAATATTATTTTGTAAGTAAAGATTTGGTAATTTCCCAGATCCCTTTCCCCTTTGAAATTCTTGTTATTTTGGGCAAGTCCTTGAATGGTAATCCAGCAATGCATAGACAAAATGAGTAACAAATACAATAAAAAAAAGAGGGAAAGATAGTATATAACCTACCCTAAAAGGCACACTCCAACGGGAAACTCTTCCATTCCCTCAGTCTACATTGGCAAAATGATTTGGGCCGTCCATTGTAAAATGAGTCAACTCAGTCATTAGATTTGTGAGCCTAATCTCTATCCATGCGCCCTCTTTGATGTGAGAAACTAAACCCATCCAATGTGTTTCCCTCTCATTGCCAGCTTAAAACCAGAGAAGAGAGAGGCGTTATCTTCAGTCCAACACACTCCCTGAAAGCACGGCATGGCCTTCTTCTGGATTACTCTTCTTTTGTCCCTTTTTCTCATTTTCGGCTTCAGGCAAGCTCATTTTTTGACCCCCACCTCTGCCATTGCAACCGTCTTTATAAACCCTTCTTGGGTTCACTCACGCAATCCACACACCCCTCGTACAAGTGTTCTCTCTATAGCTGTTCTCTTCTTTTGATTGAGTGTGAGACTTCTCAGGTTCTCTTTTGTCTGAGCAATGGCTTTAGCTTTCGTGCATCCTGGAGGATATATCTTTTCTCCACCCTTTCCTAGACCTGAAAAATGAAATGAGTTGTTTGCTTATTAGTTCAAGATTGAATGGAACCACCTTTTCCTTGATTTGCATATATTCGTAGAGAAAACGCAGAACTACTTTTGTTATGATCCATCTAAATTTGATATCTTGGAACTGTTGTGACATTTAACAGCTGCTTCTTTTACTTTAACAGCGGGATATAGCATCTCCAATATGACAATTTAGGCAATTCAACAGTCGTCTAAAATGTGAATTAGGAAAGGGAAATTTAAAAAATAAAAAAATAAGGAAAAGAAAAAGGCTTTGCTAGTATAACAATTTTTAGGTTACTGTGTAAGAGTAACCACTTATTATAAGCCACAAATTCTTGAAAAAGTGGACCTTACAATAATTTCTGATTATTTGTGAATTGTTTTTTGTGGCAAAAAACATGCGTTAATTTCATGGTAGATTAAAGACAATTACATAAGCATTTCTCAAAGGGAAATGCCTTTGCCGGGTGACTAGTCCCCGGGGAAGCATCTCTCTTAGTGATCAATAAGGAAAATATTGGCATGCTCACTTATGTTCGATAGGTTAACGGTGAAGTTTAATGACTTCTCTAGATGCACATTATGTAGGTGTAATTTGGCATTGCTTCGCATGCGACAAGAATACCAGCTTCTGCGTCTGCACTAGGGCACCATCATTGTGGTAACATAAAGCGAAACTTTTTGAGAAAACATTAGAGGTGAAATGAATTTATGGATGTCTACTATGTGTATGCGTTAGAAGAGATTAACCGCCATAACCAAGTGATAAGGTTAGGTAATTGCTCCTACAGAGTCCGGCAGGATTAAAGACATTAAGGGTCTATTTGGTAATGTTGCTAATTCTCTGTTTTTCTGTTCTTTTGTTCCCTGGAACAGAAAAAGAATAGAATCCGTTTAGTAGCGTCAGTTAATTTTTATATTTTCTGAGATAGAAAAGTGGCTAGGGAATAGATTTGGAACAGAAACAAGAAGTAAAAAAAAGTAAATTTTTTGTTCCCGAGAACAAAAAAAGAAACAAAGTCATTTTAAAGAAATAAGCTCAACGTAATCTAAATCTTGTCTTTATAGCCACGAGTCCACGAGCCGCTAGTGACCATATGGGTTGCCACCACCACTAGTTGCCGATCACCTCCTTCGATCGTTGGTGGCCGCCGTCGCCTCCGATCACTGCTATTGGTTGTCAGTCACCAGCGTAGGTCAACACAAACGGTCATCGTCACTCATCGTTGATTGTTGCCCATCGCCGTTGCCGGTTGTTGCCAACGGTTATCGCCACTGATTGCCTCGTTGGTCGCCCTTGGTCAAAGTCACTTAATCAGAAAAAATGGAATATAAATTTTTAGGGTCGTACCAAATGCATTTATGTTCTTTTTCTATTTCAAAAATAGAAATTTTGTACAGTTACCAAACGCATTTTAATGCTCAGAAACTCGTCTAGGGTATAGAAATAGAAAAAACTATTTATGAACAGAAATTGTTTCCAGAAACAAAAATGTTACCAAACACGCCCTAAGAATACTGAGCATTTCAGGACTATTCTCTTGGTTCACATGTATTCAAATCCTAGAATGGACTTCGCCTATTTACATCGAAAATTTGGAAATTGATTGAGCTTTTAGTGTGTGAACCTTTGTGTTTAAGTGAAATCTACTCTCTAGCAAGTTGCGATATTACTTTGCTACTAAAGTGAAATAAATCTTATTGCAATTGCTGTGCTTTTCAGTTCCTTTATTATATTTCTATTGCTAATATGTGTTTGATGGAATATTTCAACACTTGAACTCAGATAGGTTTAATAATGCCGCGGCCATTGGGCATGAAGAGAAATAAAGACCGTGCTTGACTTAATCTAAGTTGTTTTGGCTTTAATTTTGTCATGTGTATCTTATAATTGCCGAATTCTCATATGAAGCTCGAGTGCAACATTATACACCTCTAAGGTAACCAACTAACCTGGGAACAACTGAAACTGGGAGACTAGTGTCGGATCAAAGACTGTAAACCCTATATGTCCGGAAGTAAACCCCACTATTGTAGAAGTTTGACTGTTTGAGTCTAAAAAAAAACTGATATTGTCATGCGTAAAGCTTAGTATCTGAACTTGTCTTGATATGGCGACGTTTCGTGTCTTGAGAGTCTAAATTGCTTTTTGTTGGCGTTACCGCTTACATCTAAGGCAGTCCTTCATCCAATAAAAAAACCCTTTGGTTCGACAGGTATTCTATTGCACGTCATGTATTAACAATATTCAGAAGCTAAATTAAAATGTTCAAAGTATTGAAGCCAATGCTTTGTTCGTTCTGGACAAACTTTCTTGTCTTCATTTTTAGCCGAGAATTTTCCAAAAAACTGCTCTTTGGGAATCGCGTGGCATACCGAGTTTCATTATCTAAAGTTCCAAATTCTTCCTAAAACTATTGTCTCAATGATTTTTGGTGTTGTTTCAAACAGGCAAACGTTCTTCAAATTTGGGAAATCTTTTTCTGAAGCATCCGTAATTGACTATCGAACATTTTTCGAAAGTAGCTTTTTGTTGTCACTACACATGAAAAACATAAACTCAATTTTTTTTTAAAAACAAACCTTAGTCCCAGATAGAGCCGTCAAACGGGTGGGTCGGATCGAAAATGGTCCAACCCATATTGACTTATTTAACCTGTTTTGACCCATTTTCATACAGTACAAATTTAGCGACCCATACCCAACCGAACCGTACCCGACCTGACCTAACCCATATTGTTAAAACACTTCCATGTTTAATCTAATATAAGAAAATTTGTTTCTTATAAATTTTTGAAAAAATTATATTCCTAAAACATTATGGATAATTTTTATAATTTTTAAAAATGATTATTTTATTTTTCCTCCTTTTCTTTTTTTTCTTCTCTCTTTTCTTCTTTTCCTTCTTGCTCCTTCCTCCACTGGTCGCGGGACCTCGACGACAATCGGCATTTCGACAACCGGCCACAGACGCGGCTGAGGCCGATGAGCTTGAGGCTCGCTAGATCCCAGAGAGCTTGAGCTCGCTAGCCGCGGCCGAGCCATGAGCTCTCACATGTGAAGACGGGAGATCACGTAGCATATATTTTTACTAAACCTCTCAAGATTGATGCCTTTCGGAACTTCAAGAGTGGTTGGAATGATTGATGGAAGAGAATTTTGTTTAACGGGAAGTGCTATTAATTAAAATAAATTCATAAATGTTGTTAATTTCATGGTTGTCGATCGACTACCGAGTTGTCGATTCGGTGGACGAGTTATCGATTCGGTTGTTTTTTACGATTGTCGATTTGAGTCTATTCATGTTTCTCTGTCTAGTTTAATGTTTTGTGAATTCTCAAGAATCTATTTTTTTTTTCTTGAAATGCTAGATATATCTATGAGTCATTTAAGAGTAAGATTAAGAGTCATGTACCAAGCTTATACAAAGGCAAGTATTGTGACCATTCTATTAAGGTTAAATAAATAAAAAAACCTATTCATCTCCTTCTCTTCCTCCTAGTCAACTAAAAATAAGATTTTTCTTGAGAGTCTAATAGACAATCAGCTAAGGTTCAAATGACGCGCAAATTATTGTTGACTCATTACACCACATTAGTGATGCAACCAACAATGACAAGGTGATAAGTTTGGATATCGAAAACGAAACCATTAAGAACGGAAAAAAGAAGCCTTATTCCCTTACTTGATATAATTTGGCAAATTGAAATGAGGCAGATTTAAATTGGAAATCGGGATTGTTCGGGAAGGTGAGAATGAGTGAGTTGGGAATCGGGTTAATAAAAAAAGGCTAGCACCCAAGTGAATTTTTAGTTAATCTTAGGATTTGATAACTTTTCTATAGAACAAATTTGACATGGTAAGTAGAATTACCTAATTTGCTATTGGGTTGATATCATGAAAAACCCCAAACTGGTACGCCTGTGACAAATTTACCCTAAACTATTTTTTTGACTATGAAAAATCCCAAACTAGTACACATGTGACAAATTTACCAAAAACTAATTTTTTAACCACGAAAAACCTCAAACTGGTATATTTATGACAAATTTACCCCAAACTGGTACACCTGTGACAAATTTACCCTTCGTTAATTTCCGTTAAATTGTGTTAATACAACGAAAAATTTCAAACTGGAAAATTTGAGATAAACGGAGGATAAAACCCAAAACTAATACATCCTGTCAACTGTTATGTGTCATCAAACTCAGCAATTTGATAGTAAAATTTGATAGAAACTGACGGAGGGTAAATTTGTCACAGATGTACCAGTTTAGGGTAAATTTGTCACAAATGTACCAGTTTAGGATTTTTCGTGGTCAAAAAAATAGTTTAGGGTAAATTTGTCACAGGCGTACCAGTTTGAAGGTTTTTTGTCGTATTAACCCTTTGCTATTATACACAACAATTCGAAACAACAAAATTCAAGTCAGAAAAGGACATTTTCCCCATTCCGATTTATTGACAAATGCAGCAATTTTAATTAATTAGTTGTCACTCCAGTTCCTTATCTTATTTCGACAGACCCTTTCCACTGTGTTTCCGTCTCATTGCAAACCAGCAAAACAGGGAAGAGAGGCGTTACGAAGCCAGCTTTGGCACATAGCCTAGCCATGGAAAGACAATAAATTCCAGAACAGACTCACACAAAACATGGCATGGCCTTCACTTCTCCATTACTCTTCTTTTGTCCTTTTCCTCATTTTCAGCTTCATGCAAGCTCAGTTATGACCAACCTTTGCCGGTGCAACCGCTATATAAACACCCCTTCTGGGTTCACTCACTGTATCCAAACACCTTTCCTACATATTCTCTCCCTGTACACTCTCTCCGCTTTTGGTTGTGTGTGAAGTTTTTCAGGTTATTTGTGTCAGAGCAATGGCTGCAGAAAGGGATGAGCTTCTTCAGGAGCTTTGTGCACTCATGTTCTCCTTGGCGGAAGAAGTATTCCATTACCTATCTTTCTTTTGAAATTTCACATCTGAAAATTAAATGAAATTGTTTATTTATTAATTCAAGATTGAAAGGGACTACGTTTTCATGGTTTGAATAAATTTGTAGGGAAAAGGGTAGAGTTTTCCCGTTCTTCAGAGGTTTGATAGCATTTTAATAGTTCCAATCTGAGAAAATGGTGGCCCTTGATTGGAAACTAGCTTTTGGTTTCCATTGGAACGTGGACGGATGGAACCTGTTTGGTTGATAATTTTCTTTCTGAAATAGTCTGCTAAAATTTTCTCGACAAAGTCCATCTAATCCTTGTTGTGTCGCGTAATTTCGCCGAATTCTAAGAGATCTGTCATGTGTTAATCTTTTCTTAGGACATGGTGGACACCCGTTTCATGTACAATTATGCAATGAAACGGGGTCATGGCTGCACGTTTTTCCGGGAGTTGGTCGAAATATTCTGCAGAGACATTCAAGAAGCACTGAGCGATCTCAGTTCTGATTTGTAATTCTCTGTTGCATTCCTAATGATGAGGTTTCTATCTCACTTGCTCTCGTGCTTCTTTTTTACTAATTTTTTTCCTGATTTCTTTAATAGGGAAGACCGTTATGTGTGCTATGAGGATATATATGATCACTATCTGAAGATTAAAGACAATATAGAATGGTAAGACAACAGTAATCCTGTTCATGTGGACATGCTTCAATTTCATGATTGTTCTTTCGCTTATGTAGGATTACAGTAGAGACTGTGCATGATTTGATGGCTTTTTGTTTAAGATATTTTGCAGCTGTGCTGCATATTGCTCAGAGAGGGGGTTTCCGTGAAAATATTTCGAGCTTATTGCTTAGATTATCCTCTTTATAATTTTGTTCATTGTTTACCTATTTATGATATTGATAGGTGTAACAATTTCATTTTTCAACTTCTAGCAAACTTTGCCAAGATTGACACATCGTATTTAGCTCTATAGTAGAAAATATGCATGATCAACGACATTTTAAGGTAAGACCTTTTGCGGCTGTAATGCATATAAGTGACGCGAGGTGTTTCCATGAGAAAACAGTAGGAAGATTACTTAGATTTGCTGTCTTTATACTTTTGTCGTCATATGAGTACCGACTTATGATGTCGACCGTCAGACAACCGTTATTTTTGCGTTTCCAAACTTCTAGGAAATTTTTAGCCAAGATTGACGCATCTTAATTAGGTCTATAGTTGAGAATATGCATGGTGAATGGCATTTTATGGTAAGACCTTTCGCGGCTGTAAAGCATTTAAGTGACACTTCCGTGAGAATATAGTTGGCTGACTACTTAGATTGCTGTCTTTATACTTTTGTCACCGTATGATTACCATTTTATGATGTTGATTGTCGGGAAACCGTTATTTTTTGCGTTTTCAAACTGCTAGCAAACTTTTAGCCAAGATCGACACATCTCAGTTAGGTCTATAGTAGAGAATATGCATGGTGAATGGCATTTTAAGGTAAGACCTTTTGCGGTTGTAACGCATAAAAGTGACGCTTGGTGTTTCCTGAGAAAATAGGAAGCTGATTACTTAGATTGCTGTCTTTATACTTATGTCACCATACGATCGCCATTTTATGATGTTGATTGTTGGGAAACCGTTATTTTTGCGTTTTCAAACTTTGAAGGTACTTTTCAATCAAGGTCGACACATCCTGGATTTATTCAGGTCTAGATTTAGGGATCGCAATAGGTGACCAATTTTTTATATTTCAAGTAATTACCTTTTTGTGTTACATGGCCTATATATGAGAAAATTGGTCAGTAGTCATTTTGACAGCTACTTTGCCTTTCTGTATCAGATATTCATTTTTATGATATTGGAAGGTGTCCGCTTTGCACGTTCCAAGCAGTGTATTTTCCTCAAAACACACTGATTGAATCTCTAAAGAGTTAGATGCACATGAAGAATGTTGCAGTTACTAACATTATATATGAAAAACTATTTCCGTATTGGAGTTGAACTAGATTATCTGTTTTTTGGTTTCATGCAATAATTTTGTAATGATTCAGTGTTTGATAATCTCACCATGCTAGAATCTCATTTGTCTGTATATATGTCAAAGTGTCAAAGTGTTATCAATATATCAAAGCAAGCACATGCTGCTGCATTACACCATCTCTGGTTTATTTCTTCAAATTTTCTGCTTGAGTTGTCCAAAGTATCAGATTAACGTCATACTGTCATCGCATATCAGTTAATCTTCTCATAGTATCCTACTCCATCATATCATTATGATATGCTAATTATTCTAGACGGATATTCCAGTGTTGGTGCTTCGGCGATGAGGCTGGGGGTCGAAGAACTCCAACGCGGTATTTTAGGTACCTCCAGAAGAGAGTAAGTGTTTACTTTTATTTTACGAGCAAAGGAATAATCATAGATGACTAATAGACAAGTTATAGGCGAATAAACAGTCAGATTGCACGACTAATTGATCCCCGTGGAAGTCCCTCTGCGGGTGACAACGACATCGGGTGAAGTTTAACGGATCCACAGTTACTAACGATGCTCATCGTGCAGGTGCATCTTGGCACATCTTCATTTGCAACAGGGATTCGAGGATCTGCGTCCACACTTGGGGACCATCCTCAGGGTACCATGAGACTATTTAATTTGGTTGATGCATGAACTTGTTAATGCATTGCAATCTTTCAACCAAAAAAAGAAGAAAAAAAGAAAGGCATTGCAACCTGCCATTTATTCTTACTTGGAGAATTCTGGTTTGCAGCTTGAGCGCAGGATTATCTACCTTCACAGTACCATCACAGGAGATTCTGATGACGACGAGTAAAACCGGATGATCGGTGTCTGATCAAGGACCCCCCAACCCTATGTCATGAAGAAAACTCCGTTTTGGAGAAGTTTAAGAGTACAATAGTTATTATATTGTCTTCGTATTGGGTCTGAGCATCTGTACTTGCTCTACTTTTGTTGTTCTGTTGTTTTGAGTCAGAGAATCCAGACTTGCTCTTTGTATAACTAATGTCGTTCGTGTCTTGAGTGGCTGGACTTCTCTTTGTTGGTGCTGCTATCCTATTGATGAAACCCTATGGTCCAATTTGTTGAAGTTGCTTTATTGCTGCATGTCTTGTTTTACTATCTGAAGTTCTATTTTCTTCATTACTTTGGGTCTCATGCTTGGAGGTGGGGATGCAGTCTGGAAAATTTCTGCATGGAAGCTGTTAGTTTTCTTCTCATTGAAAATTTGGAGATGTGTATTTTGCTGTACTCATGTCTGCATCACGAAATTGCTGCACTGATATTTGTAATTTCTAGTTTGTTTCTTGTGCAGTTGTCATCGCATTTCTAGTATCAGCTCAGCATTAGGAGCTCAGAAGCGGTTAAGATCAAATCAATCTACGCAAAATTTTAATGAAAACTCATCTGTCAAAATTTAAATAAAACTATAAATCGTCTAAGAAACCTATGTCTGTGAAAAGATTAGTCATTGATTTCTTCAAAGCAATAGTACTTTCACCAGAACGAAACATGGTTTCTGATGAACAAATAATGCACATGGAAATAATATAACTTTGAAAGAAACGATTTGGTAATCTCCCATTTCCTTGAAAGAGAGTAATTGGCATAACATGGAAGGCGTGCTCCACAGGAAACTCTTCCATGCCTGGCTAATTGATCTGGGCCGTCCATGGTAAAATGAGTCATCTCCGTCATTTGATCGCCATCCTAATTACTTAGGACCCATCATTTCTGACGGCTCAGATCATCCTATCCATCATGAATTGAGATAAGGCAAGATATTCTCCATTTCAGATCCGGGTGCATGTACTAAAAATGGCAAAAAGAGGAGAAGGTTTTTTGTGTATCAATTCTATCACCTGTTAATGACATGTAAAATCAAAGAGACACAAAGTAGGCTCGAGTCCATGTCAGCGTTGCCAATGTACTAACAAAAATCTCTCATTGCCAGCTTAAAAACAGAGAAGAGAGAGGCGTTACCATCAGTCCAACACACTCCCAGAAAGCATGGCATGGCCTTCTTCTCGATGACTCTTCTTTTGTCCCTTTTCCCATTTATGAACTACCCTTTGCCAGTTCTTGGGTTCGCCCACGCAATCCACACACCACTCATACAGATGCTCTCTCTATAACTTATCTCTTCTATTCATGTGCGTGTGAGACTTCTCAGGTTCTCTTTGTCGGAGCAATGGCTTCTGAGAGGGATGCTCTTGTGCACAGGCTTTATGCACTCTTCAGCACCCTGGAGGAACAAGTATCCACTCATCCACCTTTCTTTGAAGTTCTTTAATTTGTAGGGAAGGAAAAGGCAGAACTCTTTTATTCTGGTGAGGTTTGATATGGTTTTACTAGCTCCAGTTTAAGACAAAGGTGGCCTTCTTTGAAACAAGCTTTTGGTTTTTAGTGAAACATGGACAGATGGACTTTTTTGGGGGAGGAATTACAAATTTTCATTGTCATTAGTGTGGTAAAATGTTATCATAATCCATATGACTTTGTTAAATACCAGCTTCACTGAATTCTAATAGATCAGTCTTGCTTTTATCTTTTCTAGGGCCTGTTGAACAGCAATTTTGCGAGTGCTTATCAAATGAAACCGCATGGCTCCAGCTGTTTCCTGGACTTGATCCTGATGTTCTGCAACGACGTGGATGCAGCACTAGGAGAGCTGGTTCTTGCATTGTATAGCTATGCTACATTCCTCTTGGTGATGCACTTCTATATCACTTGTTCTCTTGTGCTTATTTAAGACTCATCTTGTTTATTTGTTGATTTATAATAGGGAACTCCCAGTTGTTGACTATGAATATTTGTTCCAGCACTATCTAAGGATCAAAGAAAGTACAACGAGGTAAGACAGTGTTCCGGTTAACGTGGCCATGCATCAATCTTACAATTTATAATGGCAGAGACATGGGCTTTCCCAATGGCTTTCAAATGTGAGATCCTTTGCAGCTGTAATGGATACAACTTATATGTGGTGCTTCTTGAAAAACAAAAGGAGCTTCATTACTTGTATCAGGTCTAATGCAGATAATATGAATGATTGACGGCTAAATATGTAAAGTCTTTTGCCGTGGTAACTTTATAAGATGCACGTGGTGCCTCCATGAAAATTGGTGCCTGATTTCTTATTTTGTCTACCTTATACTTTTGTTCACCAAATGTCGGAGAGCGTTATTTTGCGTTTCAAACATCTAATGAACTCTTAGATCAAGATTTGCAGATCTTGTATTTATTTGGGTCTCAAATTAGAGCGCCCAATACGTTACCTTTTCGATTCTTGCTGGCCGTTGCTGCTAGGCATTACGTGGTATATCTGCAAGAAAATTGGAGGCTACTAGTTTGAGGCGAATGATTCCCCTTTTGGTATCATATATTAACTTTTGTGACGTGGGAAAGTTCTTTGTTAGCACGTCCAACTCAACATTTTTCACTTAAACATATTTATAGGAATTACTAGAGTTCAAGGTTGATGAAGAATATTATTGCCCTATTTTCACATTAGAGTTAAATAGATCATATTTTGTTTGTCATAAAGTCATCACTGTAATGATTCAATGTTCTAATGATCTCAACTCCCACCTCAAAAGTTAAAATCTAAACGTTATTTGTCTGCATTAATGTTAATATCTCTCATGTCAGGACCAAGAGATCAAAGGAAGTGCTTGGTCTGCTTAATACCCCCTCACTAGTTTAGTGTTGTTAATTCTGTTTTTCCGCTCCAGTTGTCCAAACAATCTGATTAATGTCATGGCATATCGGTTAATCTTCTTGTACTATCCTGCTCGATTATAACAGAGCGATACTCAATCATAGCAACAACATCAAGGTCTTAGGTCTTCTAACTTATTTTAAATTGGTGTTCCAGAATTGGTGCTTGTGCATTGGGGCTTGCTGCTGACGATTTGCCGGACGCCCTTGACGCTACCTCTAGGGAAGGGTAAGTGGATATTTCCTTTGTACATGCAAAGGACAACCCGATTCCATTGATATCTTAAACTGTTGTGACATTAGACAGCTGCTTCTTTTACTTTAATGGACGAGAAATTACCATCTCCAATAGTAAAATTGAGGCGATTTGACAATCGGATGGCATGGGAATTAGGAAAGGGAAATGCCTTTGAAGGAGATATTGGCATGCTCACTTATATTCAATATCTCAATGATGAAATTTAATAACTTATGTAGATGCTCATTATGCAGGTGTTACACGGCATTGCTTTGTATTCAACATGAGTGCAATGTTCTGCGTCCGCACTTGTGCACCATCATTGAGGTAACATAACGCGAATTTTTTTTTAGGGAACCAATAGAGGTGAAATGAACTTAAGGATGCCACCATGTGTATGCGGATGTCCACCATGTGTATGCTGGAAAAGATTAATCATGGTAACCACGTGATAATGTTTGGTAATTGCTTGTACAGAGTTTGATAGGATTGAATTGAAACCATTGTAGACACTAAGAATACGAAGCATTTGAGATCTATTCTCTCAGTTCACATCTATTTAGACTTCACAGTCGACTTGCCTATTTACATGAAAATATCAAAAGTGATGGAGCTTTTAGTGTGCGGCCATTTGTGAATAACTGAAATGTACTCTCTTGCCAGTGGTGATGCTACTTTGCTGCTGAAGTCTGAAAAATCTTATCATAGTTGCTGCTCTTCTCGATTCCTTAATCTATTTTCTTTTGCTCAATAGTATTAAGGGTATTCTACAACTTGAACTCGAATATGTTTAATAATTCTGAGGTCACGGGCACAAAGAGAACTAAAAGATTGTACTTGTCTTAATCTAAGTTGTTTCGCCATAAGCTTTCTCATGTGTATCTTATACATCGATAATTCTCATATGCAGCTCGAGCGCAGGATTATCCACCTCGAGGGTAACCAACCAGGACCTGGGAACAATTGAAATTGGGCGACCAGTGTCACATCAAAGCCTGCCAGCCCTTTCTGTTATGAAGTAAACTCCATTATTAGAGAAGTTTGACTGTTTGAGTCTAAATAATAACTGGTATAGTCTTGTGTCGTGTCCGAGTATCGGAACTTGTCTTGACATGTTGTCGTGTTGTTTCATGTCTGAATATCTGAACTTTCTCTTAGTATAATGTTGTCATTTTGTGTCTTGAGAGTCTAAACTGCTCTTTGATGGCATTACTGCTTACCTCAAAGGCAGGCCTTCATCCCGTATAAATAAAACCCTATGGTTCAACATGTTGATGTTTCTGTTGGAAATTGTGATCCATTTTCTAGAATCTTCAAGATGGACTTTAGCTAGAGAAGTCAAGAAAGTTCCTACAAAAAATCTAGTGCATTGGCCACAAGGAAATTTCTAGAGAAGGAAATGTCTAGAGTTCTCTAACATTTATGTAGAAAAATCCTAGATAATTCTAGAAAATTGTACATGGAAAGCATAAGCCTATAAATAGGCTTAGTGCTCATTCTTGTAAAGTGTGTGGGTGCGTTATCTTATGTGTGGGGTGTACCCCTCCACCAACACCAATATCTCCTCCAACTTCTTGTACAACCCAAAAACTAAGTAAATTATATTTCCTCTCCCATAGCCTTGAACACATAATTATTACCTTGACCTTGTCCATTCTCTATCAACTATATCCTACACATACACACTTGCACATTACTAACCACAAACTATCATCCATATTAACACCATGCTTCCACACACACAAAATCAAAATTTTCAACAGTTTCATTTCTTCAGGTATTACATTGCATGTCATATTACTCTACTTATGCTGTTGTGTTGTTTCTTGTCCGAGCATCCGGACTTCCTCTTAGTTAAACTAATGTCCTCATTTTGTGCCTTGAGCATCTGAACTTCTCTTTGCTATTGTTGCTATCCTTGTATAAATAGAACCCCGTGGTCCAACTTGTTGAAATGGCTTCATGTCGTATAATATTCTACCTATCCGGTAACTTGATTATGATGTTAAGATAATGCTGAAGCTAAATCTTCGGTTGTTGATCTTGACAAGCTTTCTAGTTCTTTTTTTTACTTTTTCCACATTCATGGAATTGTGTGGTTTGCATTGGTTCACTATCTAAAGTTTTATGTTTATCATTATTCTGTGTCTCGTGCTTTTAGGTTGGGTTTCAAACTGGAAAATTTCTTCTTGGAAATTCTTAGTTTTCTTCTCATCGAAAGTGTAGTTTTTTTTTTTGTTGGTCGAAATTGTAAGTGTGGTTGAAAATGTCGTTTTTCAAATGGCCTGTGGGATAAGGCTTGGTTTGTTGTTGTTGTTCAACCCGAAAATATATGTACTTGGCTGCTGAACATGTAGTTAAATGATGTTTCATTTGTTTGTTCCGTGTTTTTTTCTCCTGATTCTCTTTGCTGCATGTTTAACTGGGCAAAACCAGGCTTCTTATGCATCACAATACTATACTACAATGGGAAGATATACATTCTAATATATGCTCTTATGTATCTTTTTTGCTTAACACGTCAAATGACAGGCAGATTGTCGGAAGTGTTTATGGTAAAGAAATGAGAAAGGAAATTGTTGCTTATAAGATTGCATCTATACCTCATATGATGTTTGACTCAATTTCATTGAACAACTTCTCTTGAATTTTTTCTGTCCATTGCTGGGGGAAAGCTCGGATTTAGCTAGAATTCATTGTCGAAATTAAGTACAAAACTATAAATGGAATAAGAAACCTCTGTCTATCAAAGACTTAATCCTCGATTTCTGATAGACAAAGTTTAGATTCGATCAATTCCCCAAGTTCAAGAAACACACTTCATCTTTAACTGAAAAAGAAGAATGTACAGAGAAATAATATTATTTTGTAAGTAAAGAATCGATAATTTCCTAGATCTTTTTCCCCTTTGAAATTCTTGTTATTTTGGGCAAGTCCTTGAATGGTAATCCAGCAATGCATAGACAAAATGAGTAAAAAATATAATCGAAAAGAGGGAAAGAGAGTATATAGCCTACCTAAAAGGCACACTCCAATGGGAAACTCTTCCATGCCCTAAGTCTACATTGGCAAAATGATTTGGGCCGTCCATGGTAAAATGAGTCAACTCAGCCATTAGATTTGTGAGCCTAATCTCTATCCATGCGCCCTCTTTGATGTGAGAAACTAAACCCATCCAATGTGTTTCCCTCTCATTGCCAGCTTAAAAACAGAGAAGAGAGAGGCGTTATCTTCAGTCCAACACACTCCCTGAAAGCATGGCATGGCCTTCTTCTTGATTACTCTTCTTTCGTCCCTTTTTCTCATTTTCGGCTTCAAGCAAGCTCATTTTTTGACCGCCCCTCTGCCAGTGCAACGGCCTTTATAAACCCTTCTTGGAACACTCGCGCAATCCACACAAGTGTTCTCTTCTTTTGATTGTGTGGGAGACTTCTCACGTTCTCTTTGTCTGAGCAATGGCTTTAGCTTTGGTGCATTGCCTTTACGAAGTCATCAGCATCCTGGAGGAAACGGTATACCTTTATCCACCTTTCTTTGAAGTTCTAGACCTGAAAAATGAAATGGGTTGTTTGTTCATTAGTTCAAGATTGAATGGAACCACCTTTTCCTTGATTTGCATAAATTTGTAGAGAAAACGTAGAAATATTTTTGTTATGATCCATCTGAATTTGTTAAATACCAGGTTCACTGAATTCTACTAAGCCTGTCTTGCTTTAATCTTTTCTAGGGTGTGTTGGACAGCACTTTGGCGAGTGCTTATGAAATGAAACCGGCTAGTGGCTCCAGGTATTTCCTGGACTTGGTCCTGAGGTTTTGCGACGACGTGGAAGCAGGGTTGAGAGAGCTGGCTCTTACTTTGTATTTCTCTGCTACATTCCTCATGCGGTGTGCTTCTATCTCACTCGTTCTCTTGTGCTTATTTTAGACTCATCTTGTTTATTTGTCGATTTGTAAAAGGGGACTCCCAGTTGTGGACTATGAATATATGATTGAGCACTATATAAAGATCCGACGAAGTGCAAGAAGGTAAGACAATGTTCCGGTTCATGTGGGCATGCATGAATCGTACAATGTTCTTTCACTTATTATGGTTGAGAATATGGGCGATTGATGGCTTTTCATGTAAGATCCTTTGTGGCTGTAATGTAGTTAAGTTTACATGTGGTGTTTCTTGAAAAATAAAATAAAAAGAAGGAGCTTGATTACTTGAATCAGGTCTATAGCAAAGGATATGAATGATTGATGGCTTTTAAACGTAAGGTCTTGTGCTGCGTAACATATATAAGATACTCGAGGTGTTTGCATAAAAATTGGTGTCTGATTTCTTATGTCTTCTCTATACTTTTGTTCACCAAAAGTTTACCTTTTTAAGATGTTAGGAGAGCGTTGTACTAGCGTTTTTAAACATCTAATGAACTCTTAGATCAAGATTCGCGCATCTTGTATTTATTTGGGTCTCAAATTAGAGTGCACATTACGTTACCTTTTCAAATCTTATTGGTCGTTGCCGTTAGTTGTCACGTGGCATCTCTGCAAGAAAATTGGAGGCTACTTGTTTGGGGAGGGCTGATTTGCCTTTTGGTATAATATATTAACTTGTGTGAGATAGGAAGGTTATTTTTTAGAAAGTCCAATGCAACATTTTTCACTTGAACATGCTGATAGGAATTACTAGAATTCAAGGTAGAAGAAGAAAATTTCCCTTGCATACCCAATAAAAGACTGTCTTCAAATCGGACATAAATTAGATCATATGTCGTCTGTTCATAAAGCTATCACTCTAACAATTCAATGTTTGAATGATCTCGATTCACACCTCAAAAGTTAAAACCTAGAACTTGTTTGTCTGCATTAAAGTGAATATCTCACATATCAGCATCAAGAGAACAAAGGAAGTGCTTGCTCTGTTGTATCACCCCGTCATTAGTTTACTGTTGTCAGTTGTGTTTTTCCACTTGAGTTGTCCAAACAATCTGATTAATGTCATGGCATATCGGTTAATCTTCTCGTATTATCCTTCTTGATTTTATCATAGTGATTTCCTCTTGTAGCAACAACATCGATATCTTAGGTCTGCTAACTTTTCTTAAACGTGTGTTTAAGAATTGGTGCTTGTGCATTGGGGCTCGCAACTGCGGAATTGCGCAATGGCATTGACACTGCCTCTAAGGACAGGTGAGGGGATACTTCTTTTTTACATACAAAGGACAACACCATTCCATTAATATGTTGGAACTGTTGCCGGGTGACTAGTCCCCGGGGAAGCATCTCTCTTAGTGACCAATAAGGAAAATATTGGCATGCTCACTTATGTTCGATATGTCAACAGTGAAGTTTAATAACTTCTCTAGATGCAAATTATGCAGGTGTAATTTAGCAGTGCTTCGCATGCGACAAGAGTACCAGCTTCTGCGTCTGCCCTTGGGCACCATCATTGAGGTAACATAAAGCGAAATTCTTTGATAAAACATTAGAGGTGGAATGAATTTATGGATGTCCCCATGTGTATGTGCCGTAACCACGTGATAATGTTAGGTAATTGCTAGTACAAAGTCCAGTAGGATTGAAAGATTGAAATGAAACCATTGTAGACATTAAGAATATTAAGCATTTTAGGTCTATTCTCTCGGTTCAAATGAATTTACATCCTAGACAGGAAACCTCCTATTCACATTGAAAATTTGGAAATTGATTGAGCATTTAGTGTGGGAACCTTTGTGATTAAGTGAAATCTACTCTCTACTGAGTTGTGATGATACTTTGCTGCTGAAGTCTAAAAAGTCTTACCATAATTGATGTTCTTTTCAGTTCCTTAATCTATTTTCTTTTGCTAATAAGAGTACTATTAAATATTCCACAACCTCAACTCGGATAGGTTTAATGGGGCACAAAGAGAAATAAAAGATCGGGCTTGACTTAATCTAAGTCGTTTCGGCATAAACTTTGCCTTGTATATCTTATACTTGGAGAATTCCCATATGCAGCTCGAGCACAGGATTATCCACCTCTAGGGTAACCAACCAGGACCTGGGACCAACTGAAACTGGGCGACCAGTGTCGGATCAAAGTTTGCCAACCCTATATGTCATGAAGTAAACTCCATTATTGACTAATTGAGTCTAAATAAAAACTGGTATAGTTGTGTCGTGTTTGAGTATCTGAACTTGTCTCAATATGTATTTGTGTCAATTTTGTGTCTTGAGAGTCTAAACTGCTCTTTGTTGGCATTATCGCTTGCATCTAGTGCAGCCCTTCATCCAGCATATGTAAAACTCTGCAGTTCGACATGTCGATGCTGCATTTCTTCCATTATTCTGTTGCACATCATATATTATCCATATGCACTATACAGTAGCTAGATTATATATAGGTCAAAGTATTGAAGCCAACGATTTGTCCGCTCTGGACAAGCTTTCTAGTTCTCATTTTCAGCTGAGAATTTTCCAAAAAACTGCTCTTTGCATTTATGAAATCGCTTGACATACTGAGTGTCGCTATTGAAGGTTCTAAGTTCCTGATGAAATTTTTCTCTCAATGATTTTTGGCATGTTTCAGACAGGCAAACATTCTTCAAACTTGGGAAATCTTTTTCTGAAGTATCCGTAATTGATTAGCGAACATCTTTCAGAAGTAGCTTTTCGTATTTTGCTACAAATGAAAAACACAAGCTCCTTTTTCAAAAAACAAACCTAACGGTCCCAGAGTCTAATGCCGAAACGCAATAGAAATTGGCTAAACAGAAGAATCGAAATAGAAAAGAAGAACAATTTGTTCTCTCAAATTCGATTATCAAAATCTATATCAAAAGTCTCCTTTTTGAAATCGTAATATTCCTTTTATAGGGTGCTAAACCTAATTAAATTAGGAAACGTAAAAAGTATTAAAATACCCTGAAAATAACAAAAAACGCCTAAAAACCTATCAAAACGATCTCGAATGTCCAAAAAACGATGTGCGTCATCGCTTTAGCATCCAACGGCCCATTTCCATGTAGCATATGAAATTTCAGCCAATTTCGAGTTCGCTGACCTGAAGTGCATCAGAGTCCCTTAGCACCCCCTCTCCATTAGGTTTAGCAAAGGGATAATCTCCATAGTATCAAACATCAACTCATAAATAATAAAAAGTAAATGCTTCAACAGAGTCTCCACACAATCAACTCGTGTGTTTGTAACGCAAGGGACAGAATTTTCTCAATTCCAATCGACTAGGCATATTGTGTCTATTCTTTTGAGTAATATATCTAGAAAGAACCCTTGATTCCTTATCAGGACCGTTTCAAACATAATATTTAGGAGCTTAGAAAATGTTAAGATCAAATCATTCTTCCCAAAGTTTTAACGTGAACTCATCATCGAATCTTTATATACTATTGTCGATCCAATAAGAAATTTCTGTCTAACAAAAAATTAATCCATGATATTTGAAAAGCAATAATACTTTCAATAGGATGAAACATGATTTCTGAGGAAAAAAAAGTTTAGATTCGATCGGTTTCTCAAGTTCTAGAAACGCACTTAATCTTCAACTCAAAAAGAAGAAGAAGTTGTACGGAGATATAATATAACTTTGAGAAAAGATTTGGTAATTTCCTGTATCTTTTTCCCCTTAAAAGTTCTTGTTCTTTTGGATAAACCCTTGAATGGCAAATCAGCAATGCATAGAGGAAATGAGTAATAAATACAATCAAAAAGAGGGAAAGAGAGTAATTGGCATACCATAGAAGGCACACTCCAACGGGAACCTCTTCCATGGCCTCAGTCTACACTGGCATGATGATCTGGGCCGTCCATGTTCACCTCGGCCGTTAGATTTGCGAGCCTAATTACGCAGGACCCATTATTTTTAATGGCTCATATCATCCCCCAAATGGAGATTAGACAAGATATTGTCCGCTTCGATCTCAGGTGAATGTACTACAACGGGCAGAAGGAAGAGAAGGTTCTTTGTGTATCGATCGTATCACTTGGTAATGACCTGTAAAGAGTTGGCTAGAGTTCATATCATGCGGGCATCGTGTAATTTGCTTATTACTCCATGTTAGCGATGCCAAATAGACACATAAAAAAATAATCTCTATCCATGCCCCCCCTTTGGTTCAGAAACTATAACCCATCCAATGGGTTTCCCTCGTTTCCAGCTGGAAAACAGAGAAAAGAGAGGCGTTACGTTGAGATACCCTCAGGTCCAACGCACTCCCGGAAAGCATGGCATGGCCTGCCTTCTTCTCGATTACTCTTCTTTTTGTCGCTTTTCTCGTTTTCTGCTTTATGCAAGCTCAGTTGTCAACCACCCTACGCCAGTGCAAACCTTCTATATAAACCCTTCTTGGGTTCACTCACTCAGTCCATACACCCCTCGTACAGATGCTCTCTCTATAACATTTCTCTTCTTTTGATTGTGTGTGAGACTTCTCAGGTTCTCCTTGTCTGAGCAATGGCTGCTTTTGTGCATGAGCTTTTTGCAATCATCAGCACCCTGGAGGAACATGTATCCACTTATCCACCTTCCTTTTAAGTTTTAAACCTGAAAAATGAAATGGGGTTTGTTTGTTTTTTAGTTCAAGATTGAATGGAACGACCCTTTCCTCGATTCGCATAAATTTGTAGGACAAAGGCAGAACTTTTTATAGTCTGGTGAGGTTTTACGAGCTCCAATTTAAGATAAAGGCAGCCTTCCTTGAAACAAGCTTTTGGCTTTTGGTGAAACATGGTTAAATGGACTTGTTTGGTGAAGGATTTACCAATTGTTATTGTGAATGGGGTGTTAAATGATAGCATAATCCCTCTGAATTTGTTCAATACCAGGTTCACTGAATTCTGATAGATCAGTCTTGCTTTAATCTTTCCTAGGGCCTGTTGAACAGCAATTTGGCGCGTGCTTATGAAATGAAACAGGCTAAGGGGTCCATGTATTTCCTGGAGTTGGTCCTGATGTTCTGCAACCACATGGAAGCAGCCCTGACAGAGCTCGCTCTTACTTTGTATTTCTCTGCTCCATACCTCAAGGCAGTGTGCTTCTATCTCACTTGTTCTCTTGTGCTCATTTTTTACTCATCTTGTTTATTTATTGATGCATAAAAGGGAACTCCCAGATGTAGACTATGAATCTATGTTGGAGCACTATATGAAGATCAAAGGATGTGCAACAAGGTAAGACAACGTTCCGGTTCATGTGGCCATGCATCAATCTTACAATTGCTCTTTCACCTATAATGGTAGTGAAAATGGGCTATTGATGGATTTTTAATGTAAGATCCTTTGCCGCTGCAACGTACATAGGTCAACTGTGGTGCTTCTTGGGATAACAAAAAAAGGAGCTCGATTACTTGTATCTGGTCTATAGCAGAGAATACGAATGATTGACGGCTTTTAATTTAAATGCAAGGTCTTTTGCTGCGGCAATGTACATGAGATACACATGGTGTTTCCATGATGTGTTGGTGCCCGATTACTTATATTGTCTTCTTTATAGTTTTTTTTGTCAAATGTTTGCCTTTCTAAAATGTTGGGAGAGCGTTATTTTGTGTTTTCAAACATCCAATTAATTCTCAGATCAAGATTGCGCATCTTGTATTTATTTGGTCTCAGATTAGAATGCAGTCACATTACCTTTCGAATCTTGCCGGTCATTGACGTTAGGCGTTATGTGACATATCCGCTAGAAAATTGGAGGCTACTTGTTTTAGGCAGCTGATTCGCTTATTTTTGGGTATCATATATTAAATTCTGTCATATTGGAAGGTTCTTTGTTAGCACGTCTGACGCAACATTTTGCTCTTGAACATACTGACAGGAATTACTAGAGTTCAAGGTAGATGAAGGATATTGCCCTTGCATCCCCATTAATAGATTTTTATAATGTTGGAGTTAAATTAGATCATATGTTGTTTGTCATAAAGCCATCACTGTAAGGATTCAATGTCTTAATGATGTCTACTCTCACCTCATAAGTTCAAATTTGGAACTTATTCATCTGCATTATTACCGTTAATATCTCATATGTCGGCATCAATAGAGGAAGTGCTTGCTCGGCTGTATTACCCCGTCACTAGTTTAGTGTTGTCAATTGTGTTTTTCTGCTTGAGTTGTCCGAACAATCTGATTAATGTCATGGCATATCACTTAATATTCTCATACTATGCTGCTCGATTATCTAATAGTGCTCCCAATCATAGCAATAACATCAATCTTATGTCTGCTAATGTTTTTTAAACGGGTGTTCCAGAATTGGTGCATGTACACTGGGTCTAGCCGTTGAAGATTTGCGCGATGCCATTCGCACTACCTCTAAGGACAGGTAAGTGAATTCTTCCTTTCTACATGCAAAGGACAACCCTATTCCATCGACATCTTAGAACTGTTGCGACATTCAACAGCTGCTTCTTTTACTTTAACGGGTGAGAAATTAGCATCTCCAGTAGGAGTATTTAGGCGATCTGACAGTCGGATGACGGGGGAACTAGGAAAGGGAAATGCCTTTGCCGAGTGACTAGTACCCGGCGAAAACATCTCTGTTAGTGACCAACGAGGGAAATATTGGCATGCTCACTTATGTTCGATATCTCGATAATGATGTTTAATGACTTCCCCGGATGCACATTATGCAGGTGTAACATGGCAGTGCTTCGCATGCGACAGGAATATCAGCTTCTGCGTCCGCACTTGGCCACCATCGTCGAGGTAACATAAAACGAAATATTTTGAGAAAAACATCAGAGGTGAAATGAATTTTATGGATGTCCACCATGTGTGTGCCGGAAACTTCCTTAACCACGTGATAATGTTAGGTAATTGCTCGTAAGGATTGAATTGAGCCGATGGTAGTCATTAAGTATACGAAGCATTTCAGATCTGTTCTCTCAGTTCACATGTATTTAAATCCTAAAACGGACTTCGCCTATTCACGTCGAAAACTTGGTAATTGATTGAACTTTTTGTGTGCCACCCTCTGTAATTAACTAAAATCTACTCCCTAGAGAGTTGTGAAAATAATTTGCTGCTGAAGTCTGAAAAAATCTTATAATAATTGTTGTTCCTTTCTATTCCTTCATCTTTTTCCTCTTGCTAGGAAGAGCATTACACAACTTCAACTCGGATAGGTTTAAAGTTCTGAGGTCATGGGGCACAAAGAGAAAAAAATCGAGTGAATGAATACTCTGAGATAGAACAAGAAAATGCTTGACTTAATCAAAGTCGTTTCGGCATAAACTTTGCCATGTATATCTTACTATTGGCGAATTCTCATATGCAGCTCGAGCGCAGGATTATCCACATCTAAGGTAACCAGCCAGGGTCCTGGGAACAACTGAAATTGGGTGACTAGTGTCGGATCAAATCTTGCCAACCCTATATGTCATGAAGCAAACTCCATTATTAACCGTTTAAGTCTAAATAAAAACTGGTTTGTCTTGTGTCGTGTCTGAATATTTGAATTTGTCTCGATATGTCAATCGTGTCGTGAGAGTCTAAACTGCTCTTTGTTGGCGTTACCGCTTACATCCAAGGTTCGTCTAGTATAAAAAAAAACCCTATGGTTCTACATGTTGATGTTGCATTTCTTTAAGGTAATCTATTGCATGTCATATATTATCCATATGCAGTAGCTAGATTATATGTTGTTCAAGTGTTGAAGCCAACGCTTTGTTCCCTCTGGACAAGCTTTCTAGTTTTCGTTTTCTGCTGAGAATTTCCCAAGAAACTTCTCTTTGCATTAATGGAATCGTGTGGCATCCCGAGTTTCACTATCTGAACTTCGAAACTCTTCACAAATTTTTTGTCTCAACCATTATTCGTGTGTTTCAAACAGGCAATCAACATGCATATTTTGTTATTAAATCTCTAATCGATGTACAAGAAATGATAAAATTGTGCATATTTTGGTAATAATTAAAATGATAGCAAATTTCTAATTTTTACGCATATTTTACTAATCTCAATCTATATTTTTGGTAATAAAAACCTTGTAATTTAATATTGGATGATACATTTACAGTAGAACTTCTTTTTCAAATTTAATGTTGAAAGGTTGTAACTTTATAAAATTATTATTATGTCCACCGTTAGTTTAAAAAGATATTTACACTTCCGTTGTTGGATGAATGACATATGTGTTTGAAGTTGGTTTTGTGATAAATTAGTAGATATATCAATCATCAAACGATAAATGTGTAAATATTTGTTAAACCGGCAATCAACCTAATATGAGTTTATATTACTTTGTGCACTATATCTGGAAATTTTAAAACATTTGTAGCATCATGAGTGCAGTACATAAGATTTTATTCATAGGTTTAATATACACGACCCATATACATAATGGCAGGTAAGTATTAATAAATGCTAACTAGAAATAAGTCTCATAATATATATTTAGAATATAATGTAATTTTTTAAAATCTTGGATTTTGTATGAATTAATTGAATTTTTGAAAGATTGATATTTTTTTCAATTGGTTTTTCAAGAGACCAAAAAATATAATCTTCGATCTGTGCAACACGCGGACATCTCTCTAATTTAAATGTACATGTATCTTGACCAAGCTGCTAGAGATCTTTAGATAGCAGGCATGAGTAACAAAAGTATTTAATAGAATATCCAAAACGCCTGGAAACGGATATTTTCATGGGGAATCAATAGACTATACTTAGAAATTATTGCAAAAATAAGCATCAACACATGATTTCTGTACTGGGCCTGGTCTTGATCTGGAATTATAATGACAACAGATCATTATGCAATAGTTTAGACAGGGCAACAAAGTGGGGACAAAGGACTATTTCAGTGGTATCCATCTTCTATATCCCGTAACAAGGTCCCCATATAAATTATTATAGCAATCTTACATGTTGAAAGCACAACACATACACCACATTCGATATAGAATCGATCATCAAAGAAGTGCCCTACGGAAACAGGTCCGTCTTCTTTATCTTGCCTTCACTGATTAGACAGCAGCGGTAGCTTCAGCAGGCTTTGCTTCAGGTTCTGCTGGTGCTTCGGCATCCCAAAATGTGGTCTTCTTCCCAGTCTTTGAGACCGTCTTTAAAACTGCATCAGGTTGGACACTGCCTTTCACCGTGACCTTCTGCTCCTTCAGATCAATGTCAAAGGACTCAACACCTGAAATTGGTTCAAGGTGAAACCACAAAAGGACAAAAAGAGAAAAAAAAATAAGACACCAGATAATCTTCCACTGTTGTAACTTGTCTTCCGAGGATGCCCTGTTTTTCCTTTTGTTTTCACTTCTAAGAAAAGAAAGATTTAATAGGGGTGACAAAGGTAAAATTAAAATTGCAGCACTGAAGCTCTCTAGGAGAATGAGTATATGTATCTATCTCTATACATGTCATAAAACAATTTCAAACTCCCAGACACTAAAAGGATGATATTTCTTCTGAGGTAATTCATAGAGAATGAAGTAGACCAATCAAAAGGCAAAATAAATCCACTTATCGTGATAAAGATTTCCAAGCCTCGACATTGGGACATATACAAGTTCAAATACCACTTACAAAAATACAATTTCAAATAAGAACATGTCAGAACAGCAGCACACCTTCCATCTTCCCGAGAACCCTCTTCACTGCACCAACGCAGCCCTCACAAGACATACCAACCTTGAGGACAACAGTCTGCAGAAAAAAGCATACAGATTTTTACTAGATTGAAGAAATAAAGTCACGTGACAATCGTCTCCCAGCTATGCCAAAATCAAGTTATTATCATGAGTTCAACATTCAGCAAATGAGCAAGGATCTAATACTGAGATGAAATGCCCACAAAATATGCAATTATGCACGTCTTAATGCAATCCGTAAAGTCAAAGCTACTCACATATAGCTGGGTAAACCACTAATGGAGCTCCTCAGGTTATTGCATGAGAGGGCTCGAGAGAGATACCACCTTGGCTGAGTATGCTTTATTATCGATTTCTATATCAAGCAATTAATTAGCTATAAAGGACTAATTTGTTCTAGCCCAGGTTGAAACAGCTGCAAGTTACTTTATATAAATGCATGTGCTTACATACTCCACATGTATTTAAGAAACTATCTCAACAACATTTGACTCAAAGTTTTATATTAAGCTAAGTTGAATCACCAACTAAAACTAAAATGACTGCAATCACTCATCGACTAGAGAAAGGAAAAGCAAGACCTTGCTTCTACTACTAGTACTGCACCTTTGTGAAATAACACAACAAGGGTTACCGCTCTTTGTAGCTTCAAAAAGTCTCCTTTATTTCTTACGCTTCACAGAAGTGATCATGCTGAATGCCTTCCATCACCAACCTCAGAATTATAAAGGAGGAAACGTTTCCACCCAAAGCTGACTCACTACTAATCAAGATACATCTCAGCCTCCCCAAACATAAACCAATGATACAATGGCATAGAATCACAAACTAAACTTCAAGCTCGGACATATCTAAAATGGACATGATACATCATATTAATAAGAAAATCATTACAACTGGCACGACGTTACATAGTTAATCTCGCATTTCCACTTGAAAGAAACTCAACACGTCCGAGACAAGTAAACATGAAATAATTAACTTGCTCTGCATCTGCGAATTTCTATAATTGCATTTACCGAATTCCTCACCAAGTCTCCGTTGCTTTTCTAACCAAAACAGACAGATTATACCGAACGTTACCATGAATGGTCCATCAACTCAGTTCCTGCCGAACATCCCAGAATCGAAATCTGAAGCACCATTATTACTCCCGAAGAAGACAAAACCCAATTGACGAATTCGTAGACAAACCCGAGCTCACCAAACATTCAACTCTTACCCACAGTCAAATCATAACAAATCTCAGCAAGAACGAACAAGAATTGCTCAAAAAGAAGCCTCCCAACCAAGAATCCAACACAGCCCCCGCAAATAAATAAATAAATAAAGGGATATAAGCAGAACAATCTGGAAAACCCAACAAAGATCGAGAGCCACTTTGACCAATAACGAATAACGAGAGGTGCTGAAAGAGCAACAGAACAAGCTTTCTTTTACCTGAGACATGGTTAATCGGGTTTCTAAAAATAGCAGAGGAGGAAGCGACGGAAGAAGAAGAAGAAGAAGGGCGATTGCCAGATAATCAGCGCGTGGTTGATCTTGAATTCTTGATCGTGTGAGCTGGAATTGAAGACGGTTGGTTTATATAGTGGGGGAAAAGTTCGTATTTTTTCTTTTCAAATTTTGTGGTTTATAGACACAGATATTTTCTTTGTGTTTTTTATTTTATGTTTCGTTGTCGTTGCGTGAAAGTTAAGGAAGCATATTTTTTTTTGGGAAAATTCCAATTAAAAGCCCGAAATAGTCTCATTTTTTCAAATAAGGATTCGAGATAGACCCTATTTCAATTAAGGGCCTGAAGTAGCAAAAAAATTTCAAATAAGAGCCTGAATATATGGGTATTTTCATCTTTTCACTTTATTGATTAAATAAAATAAAACATTTAAAAAAAAGAAGAAAAATTTGAGGAAGAAGCAAGGGGCGGCCGCCCTGTCGCCGGCTCAGCCAAGACCGGCAAGGGTTGCCAAGGCCTCGCTAAGGGCCGGCGACCCCTGCCAGCCCTAGCCGAGCCCCCGCCTGCCCTAGCTGAGCTGGCGACGGGGCAACGGCAGCAAGGGTGTCGCCCCTTGCTTCTTCCTCAATTTTTTTTTTTCATTTTTTAATATTTTATTTTATTTAAT
>BCNH02000007.1:10130782-10153337 GCA_001662345.2 Metrosideros polymorpha var. glaberrima | reverse complement strand
GGCAGCAAGGGTGTCGCCCCTTGCTTCTTCCTCAATTTTTTTTTTCATTTTTTAATATTTTATTTTATTTAATCAATAAAGTGAAAAGACGAAAATGCCTATATATTCATGTTCTTATTTGAAAAATTTTGGCCACTTCAGGCCTTTAATCGAAACATGGTCCATTTCGGGCTCTTATTTGGGACTTTTTGCCCACTTCAGGCCCTTAATTGAAACATAGTCCACTTCAGGCCTTTATTTGAAAAAACGAAGGTATTCGGGCTCTTAATCGAAATTTTCCCCTTTTTTGTTGTTGTTTTGATCTTTTCCTTCTATTTTTAGTTGCAAAAAAAAAAAAGGGAAAAAAATAGATAACCATCCTTAATTTTGTCTTACTAAATATGATTAGCATTCACCATCAGATACACCAATCTTCCTTAAAACTAATGTGTGGACTCACTTAAGATTATATTGCAATTTTGTAAAGTTTTAATTTTTCTCCTTTCAAAATCTCCACGTGAAAAGCTGATAAGCCACTTCCGAGATAATTAAATCTTAAAAGAGTTGAAAATATCGAACCATTACAATCGAGAAACCAATTAACTTTCTTGATGTATGAATTAAGTAATGGAAAGATTATAACAAAACAACAGCAAAGCTTACATCCCATTTTTCATTAGAGAGCAAAATTCTTGCTTTCAAAAAATGAATTACATCAATTTTTTGTTTTTGAAATAATCGATATTATCCATAATCATCCAAATGGTTTCATAATATATATAATTATGATCGAAACCAACGGCCTCTAAATTATCTCTAATCATATGATTCCTTCTGTAAGTACATGCAAGAAGGGCAGGGCACATGAAGTAAATTGTTTCACCATGTTAAATTTTTGTTTTGTTTTTTACATTCATTTATAAGATTTCTAAGACTAATTTAAATGATTGTCGCCTGCCCAAACGTTGATGCGGCCCAGCTCTATGTCATTGGGCTCAGTCCAGTAACTCCCAAATTCCAAGTCATTTGGGCTCGCAAGTTTTGACTCCCTCGGATAACCTCTAACTAAACACAAACTTAATCGATTTCTTTTGAGTAATAAATCAC
This sequence comes from Metrosideros polymorpha var. glaberrima, assembly GCA_001662345.2. Lineage (NCBI taxonomy): Eukaryota > Viridiplantae > Streptophyta > Magnoliopsida > Myrtales > Myrtaceae > Metrosideros > Metrosideros polymorpha. The sequence goes on along the minus strand of BCNH02000007.1, from coordinate 10,152,251 downwards.
TTGATACGATATGCAAGGAAAAATTGAGATATAAGATATTCGATCGAAATTAAAATCCTGCCAATTCTACCGTCACGATGCTCACTATTCCGTTTGGGTAAGAAACAAGTCTTTATTTTCATTTTCGATTTTTATATACTTCAGCACAGGGAAAATTACCAAAATTGGCCATTTTTTTGTATTTTTCAAAATATTCTTTTAAAAAAGAAAAAAAAGAAAATGGAAAGTGGAAAGTGGAAAATAAAAAAAGTCAGAATTAATTTTTTAAAATTGCAAAATTATCCCCTTCAGCACCTGATATTCAGTGCTTAAAAATTCAATGCTTATGTTTTAGTTTTATCAAATGAGCCAGTGTTATAGATCACACATCTATTTATGTTGATATAGATTGTTTTACTTTTAACAAGTAGCTTAATACTCAAATAAACGTGGAGAATGTGATGACATGCGTAAACAAAAATCACTCTTGCTTATATATCAATATGTGGGTTCCTTACTTTTAGCAAGTGACAAACTATTCATATCTGTGGTGTGAATAAAAGTCAAATAATCTGCGCTGTCTAGACTAATCCCATTACATATTGATATTGATAAATAATTGTATCCATTATTTTCTAGCAGAAGAACATGTTCCGTTGACTTCAGAGGAAATAAAAACCACATGTCAACCCAAAAAAAAAAGAGGAAAAAAAAGTAAAGAAAAGAGATTGCTATGGAAAAATGGCTTCTAGGGGATCCAAATAGCTATGTGGGAAAGGGGTGATGAACTGACCTTGCCATCCAACAAAACTCACATTGAAAATAACAACTACATATTTATATACAAGCATATTTATATCCACATAATGTTTTTATTTTCTAGGAATGAATAAAGAAGTCACGCCCAATGTAGAGAGGCAACTTAAATTATCGAGCCTTTCCTGCATATCAAATTCAGCATAGGATTAACAAATAAATCCCTTGAGAATTGACCCCCCAAAAAAAAAAATGGCACACCAACTTATTTTCAACCTAAATTAGGATCGCAGGCCCACCTCAATTCTAACAAGGCAAAATTGTGAATTATGATAGACTAGTTTGAAGTCCTGTTAATAATATGTTATGGGGTTTCGAATAGACTGAACGGCATTTATTCGGCGAGTATCTCAAAAACCCTAATTGGGTCATATCATCGACATAAAACTTCTTCCTTTAAATACACAAGTCAAGGATGCATCGATATCTAAACTATTGCAAAAGAAGCAATTCAACTCTTGAGAGGGACAATAGAGAGGACATGCATTGGGGAAACGTGGGCAAATTAGACATCAATATTAAAGGGTGGGAGTTTGTGTGGTGGTCCTCCTGCCTTTGTGAAGGTCGAGATTTACTCAAGAAAAGAGGGGGACGAAATTGACAAGTGCGTTGGGAATTGACTCAGCACCTGTACCCTCCTCACATGGTGGGGAAAAGAAGATTTCATTTCGATGGTCCCAACTGAGTTTGATTCTCTCATTTAAAGTTGCTGTTTTTCAACCTCGTGCTAGAAATAAACTATCACTCGAAAACATAAACGAGAAAGAAATTGAAAAGAAAATATAGAACTATTCAGCAGGGCGAATCTCATCGTACCATCACACAAATCGTTCTAAGTAGATAAAAAGATATGTTGCATTAAGAGACATCATTTTCACTAAAACTCGAAAACAGAGGCCATCACGGGATGACGAGAAAAATTGGAGTATACCCATTTTATCAATAATGTATTAATAGAAGTCATGGTCTTCAACCACTTTTTTGAATGGTGTGTGATAGCCGTGAACATCACTTACACTTATATTTAGTTAATTTTGCACATAGATAATATCCAAAACTTGTATCCCATAAAGAACGGTAGTTGGAGGAAGATATAGCCCTCAGGCAAAAAACGATCACAAAAACATTTTACGTGAACTCGTTTTCAGAGAAATTAAGTGCGAGTCTGAAATTATAAGTAAATAGAAGATATACTAGATTAAACAACAATAAAACATATTGTTTCACTAAAAACCTCAAAAGCATATAGGCTGTCACGGGACAAAGATGACGAAAAAAGAATGGTGGACGCTCAAGCTAACGCATATGTTTCGACTTTCATGTAATGTTCGATATCAAGTTGGCAAGTCCTAGCTAGAGATCAGCGACATGGGAATCTAGACATGTAGCAGAGCCTAAGGTGGTTGGAGAAGCAGGTCCATCTTGCAATAGTAGGAGAAATCGACTTAATACGCTGCTAATTTCTAGAAAGGTAACTGTGTCTCTTTTCTATCATCGATGCATTTTAGGTCCCGTGAAAGGAGATGGAACGCTAGGTACTCAAGTTTCTGTACTATGCTTGGCCCTCTTCATGATGTAGGTTTGAATGCATGGATCTAGATGAATGATGTGCTTTCGTAGTACGATTACTCTACCAAGATCGAAAAGTTCACCATTGACCTCGTCGTCTAGACGTCGTGTAAGCATACATCGTATGTGTTGAGTTTATTTATCTAACGTAGGCGTCATAGTCGTGGTCGCGTTTTTTAAAGGTAATAAACACCAAAGCATTATCCAGAGATAAATTTCTCTATTGACTAATAAAAATTCGAAAGCAACAACTTTGCTTGCTTTCAGAGTACGTACTGAACCAAGATCGAAAAATTCACGATTGACCCCATCTTCTAGACATCATGTAATCATACATCATATGTATAGAGTTTATTTATCTAAGGTAGGCGTTATAGTGGTGGTCGCGTTTTTTAGAGGTAAAGAGAATTGCAAACACTAAAGCATTATCTACGGATAAATTTCTCCGTTGACTAAAAAAAATTTCAAATCAACAGCCTTGCTTGCTACGGTAGGATGGATAGATTACCAAAAAATGTCCTCTATGCCATGGTAGATATTATGGTGTGTTGTTTAAAGCCGGAGGATCTAGCTCGGGTTTCATACAATGACACCTGCTCAAATAGGATTTGGAAGTCAATGATCCTATGTGCCAATATTTAATTTCTATTCAATAGTTACAACTTGGATCAATTGCCATTAAATATGTGAAATCTCTCTCTCTCTCTCTCTCTCTCACACACACACACACACACAAAGGAGTGAGGAAGCCAAATTTAAAAATTACACCAAAATACATAAAACTAGTAGTTTAGGACTTTTAAGATATTCAACCAGCTAGTCCCACTAACTACAAGGTGTCAAAATTTGAATAAAGAGATAAAAAGCAAGAAAATTTTTCTGGAACGATGGATTACTAATAATAAAGCAATTCCCATTTCCGGAATAAACTATACTGCCACCTTATGATGGGACAATTTCTGTACCGCGCGTCATTTCTTTCTCTTCTTATACCTTCGTAATCTTGACGGACCACCTTTGCACCTAAAGGCATCCCTTTCAAAAGACTGACGTTTCTTGCAGTCCTTTGCAGAACTGTTGCTCACTGAAACTCATCCATCACATCACCAATTTTAGGTTGTGGAATCAATTTTCCTCCTGGGGTGGAGTGTCCCTTTTCTTCTTGACCAGAACCCTAACCCCACCCTTCATTATCGCCGTGAGGCCTGGACTAAACCGGGGTCTATTCGCTGGCGAGACGACTGTGATATCGAAATTTCGTAAAACGGACAGCACCACGATTTTCATCTCGACTATAGCCATTTCCTTACCTAGGCAAACCCTTGACCCAGCTTGAAAAACCGGGTACTTATACGGGTTCGGAGGACAAAATTTGCCATCTTCAATCCACCTCTCAGGCTCGAATTTCATGCAATCGGGCCCCCAAATTTGGTCCATCCTGGCCATTGCATAAGGGTGGTAAGTAACTCTGGTGCCTTCCTTAACAAACGTTCCATCTGGAAGGACATCATCCTTCAGGGCAAATTTTGAGTCGAATTGAATGGGTGGGAATAATCTCAAGCTTTCATATACCACCGCATGCAAATAATGCAGTCCTCTTATTTGCTCAAAACTTGCAAAATCTTGATCCCCGTTGATGACTTCCTTCGCTTCGCTCCGAATCCTTGACACAGTCTCGGGATGTGTCCCGAGCAGCCAAAAGAAGGCGGACAACGCCGAGGCCATCGTGTCCTGACCGGCTAGGATGAAGCTAATGACAATGTCTATTAGATACTTGTCGTCATTGACGGAAGCCATGAATCTCGAAAGAAGATCTTGGTGGTTGGAAAACCCTGACTTCTTCTTCTGCAATATGACATCCTTTGCAAGGACTTTGACTACTTTGATAGCATCATTGAGTTTCTTCTCCGTCCCGACATTGAGTAGCCTCTTCAGCTTCCACACTAATGGAGTCATCGCAAGTGCTCGCTCTGCCGATAACTTGGTTGCGAGGTTGAACGACTCAGCAAAGCTAGAAATGGGCATGGAAGACTCGAGGCACCCCGGGTCTACCCCGAAAGAAAAATTACAAACGATGTCGAAAGAGAACCTTTGGAAAACGTCCTGTAGATCCAAGATCCTCTTCCTATCCTCAGCCGCTGCCAACAAAAGCGGGAGGAGCCGGGTCTCTATCTCTTTGGTGACAGTTTCGTACGCGTAGGACCGGATAGAGATGCTCCCCAGCTCGAGGCTCGCCATCTTCCTTTGGAACATCCACCAATCTCCGTCGACATTGAAAATGCCCTTGCCGAGAAGATCACCAAGGATCGTAGAGAAAGGCTTCCCTTTCGGGTAATTGTCGAATCTCGTCTTGAGCATGTACTCGACCACCTTCGGATTCGCAGTAATGACATTGCCAAGAACATGGATGTGAATGGTTTGGGATGGAGATTTCTTGAGGAGGTGAGTATACCAATCACAAAGGTTGTTGAATTCATTAGTCCAACTAGACGTAAGGTAACTATTGCAAATGTGGCATTGGCACGAGAGTTTACGCCTCAAAAACCAGAGAAATGCACAGAAGATCAAAGATATAGAGATGGTGAACAACAAAAGAGAGAGGAAGAAGAAGCAAGAAGAAGTTTGAAGCTTATGAAACAATGAGAATCCTATGGACTCCATTGATGATATTTCTTAAGAATATCAAAGGAAGATTCACATTGGGAAGGAAAAGTTTACGTGGGCTAGCTGCAACGTAGAGTGAAAGATCTCTCTTTTATAGGAGAACCTTAAAGTCATTGAGAAAAGAGAGTAATGATTTATATATTATCAGTTTTTTTGTGGGATTTGGTCCAGTTGTAATTGCATCCCTAAAAGATTTTGGCACATGGGCTAAAGGGAGATAAGTTGTGGATTAAACAATCTTTAGGTTCGGAAAGGTGCACTAAACTGAACTACGAGAATAAATTAAAACCTAGGTGTTATTAGCATCATAATCTAATCTTTAATGAGAAATATCACTTTACTTTAGTGTTCATAAACTAAATGGTTGTTGACTTGTACGTCTCTTTTGGTGGGAATGGGGCTAGCGGTGGATGGGTCATGGCTGTAGGATAAAATATAGAAGAGCCGACATGCACGTGTCAGCTGGAGGATAAGGGAAATTAATCTTTAGGGATCATTTATTTCATAATTAAGCAGATTGTGAAATATAACAATTCCACCGGTGGAGTCAATTCGGTGATAGGCAATTAGAGGGATTAGTGTCAAAAAAGTCCTAAACCTATTGCATTGGTGCCAATTCAATCCTAAACATTTTATTCGTGCAAATTTAGTCCTAAACCTTTTGCATTTATGCCAATTGAGTCCTTCTGATCAATTTTGACCGGAAATCAATGATGTGGACGCCGGCCATTCACTGGCGCTAACGTGGACATTTTAAATAATTTAGATTTGAGCCACGCGAGGGTGCCATGGCCCTCACCCAGGGCCGACAACCCTCACCGGCCCTTGCCTGTGGCCGGCGGGGGTCGGCCGGCAAGGTTGCCGGCCCCTGAAGAAAAACAGCAAAGAAAAGAAAAAGAAAAAGAAAAGAAAAAACTAAAAAATTATTTAAAAAATAAAAAAAAAAATTATTAAAAATGTCCACATCAATGCCGACGAACGGCCAACATCCACGTCATCAATTTCCGATCAAAATTGGCTGGAAGGACTCAATTGGTACAAATGCAAAATGTTTAGGACTAAATTGGCATCAATAAATGGTTTATGACTAAATTGGCACCAATGCAATAAGTTTAGGACTTTTTTGACACTTTTCCCAGCAATTAGATATACAAGTTCTTTATTAAGGGGAGAGCTGACATGCACGTGTCAGCTGGAGGAGAAGTGAGAAGTGTTTAGGAATTAATAAATTTCATAATTAAGCAGATTGTCAAAAAATTAATCTCATTTTTCAATGAATTTTCGTATAAGTTAAAATTTCAGTTAAAATTTCGTCATTCATCGATCGGAATATTGTCAATAAATGTGAGGATGTTTTGTGCTAACCACCACGGAAGCATCTTCGCGGAAATTGCACTCCTATCAACTATTTTTAACGTATTATGGGTTGGTAAAGTGTGGCCAATTAATTAGTGTTGACATAGGGAAAAAGATATTAAACACATAATTACGACCTGCCTTAATCAAATTACCAATTGTAATGCGCTAAGCATTTTGATTCCAAGTTAGGTGGTTGGTCCAATTTAGCAATATAGGACCCACAAACATGCCCATCTTGCTATCTCACAAGCCATTGTTCGTCATTGAATCCAACAAATGCCATCAGATCTGATTCAACGGTTCATATGGACACCGAGTGCATGCATTCAATAGTTGATGTCGGAATTTTCTCGAGTCTCACACTACATGTGCGCTCATGAGGTTAGATGACGAGTCATCGTCGGCATGACCTTTTAATTAATGAACCATCTTCCCTATCTCACTTGATATAGGATGTCTTTTGAATCGATATTCCACCATGAATGGTCACGAGTCATTATCATGACAAATGAGAATTTGTACTTACATATAGACAATTGAATAATGCTATAACTAATTCTCCAAATGATTCATGAGAATACTACTTAAATAATTTCGATAACTAGGTGAAATGGTGTGGTGCGAGTATATCAATTAGTTTCTTTATATCCGAAGCGATGTAGAGTTTTCTCATAATGTCGATAAGAGTCGGGAGTTTCGAAAGTGTCTGAAAGAGGGATGAGAAAAAATTAAAGTGATTAAACAAAGAATAAAGAATTAAAGTGGATCTATATATATATATATATTAAGAACCACAAATTTGCATGTGAAAATGATAATTGGGTCGCATTTTGAACCATGTGGGGGCACAAAGCTTTTTAAGCAGTACGGGGAAACGTGGTCAATCTTCAATTAAATATATATAAGTGTATATATTGTTTATAAAATCAATGCATCTATAATTTGTCATTTAAATTCGATCACATTGGAACTGCTAACTTATCAAATTAAATTAATAGATAATATTAAGAAAAGAGAAGGTAGATAAACAAATGAAAGAACCGCTGATTTTTGCTGAATCCAAGGTAAAGTCGGTCGCATTAAATTTCTATTTTAATTATGCATAGTTGCATACGTAATATCATAATTAAATACGTCATGGGTTGCGTCATCGTCACCACCTACATAGCTTCCCCTCGTATTTGTTGTCCAGTAATTTTTTCATTCCTAGTACCATGATAATTGCTCTAACGAAATGGACATTTCGCAATTAATTTCCAATAATTATAAGTGGCGCAAAAAAAAAAATCTCTATTTTTCCTTTAATTTTTAAATTATTTGCATTTTTTCTCCATTTGGGGCATTTGTTATTCAGGAAAATAAATTTAAAAAATTCAATATGGAACGCAAGCTATCTTTTGCATGCGACTGTGTATGTTAATCTAGCAAGACATGTCATGAATCGTGGTTTTGCACTCCACATGTATATTCAATATGATGCTAAATCTAAATTCGAAAGAAAATAAGATCTATTAATGTGACAATTTCATGATAAACCCTTTTTTTACGAGTCGGGATTTTCACTAGCCAGATTTTATAAATGTTTTGTGGTACTATTGTCTTATTTTTCCGCTTACTTTCATTGTGATATATGCTTTTTGTATTTATTGTTTCCCAATGAAGACAATCTAAAAAAAAATCAGTTCCTCAAGAATATGATTAAAACCCTAATTTCGCCATAAATTTTGCCTGCTTTTGACTTCCTCCAAAGTAACCTCAGGGCTTAGCTAGCTGGATTCCCTCTAAAATAATTGATGGCATATCTATGTTACAAAATTAAATAAACTGCACAATGAAGATCTGGGAGTCATTTTCCTCACCGACATTCTGTTATGAGGAAAAAAAATACTAATTATTCCATTCTGTTACAATAATTAAAACTCATAATTATAGAAATTTTGGTGTCATTGATATTAATTGCCCCCAAAGGGCCATAATTGAAGAAGCAATAAACTGGCGGGTGAAATGCAAGTTATCTTTCAACCCAAAAAAAAATGCAAGTTATCGCAAATTCACAATCGATCCAATAATGCCAAGACAACAATTGATTTACTAAATTGATTTATCAAGATATGTGACAAATATGTTGAGAGTAAGTGTAAGAATATATACCGTGTTGGGTTGATTTATAATTTCAACCGCTAAAGCTTTTCCAAGTGATGTTCATCAATTTAAAGAGTAAATTGACCCTACCATTATTATCTGACACTTACATATTCTGGTTTCAATTAGATACAGTTATCCTTCAAGTGAAAATGGTGATCGCCGACATTTCTTGTGGCACAAAATGCACCTAGCTATTATAAACACAAAAAAAAGTTCGTTTTTTTATAATTCATAGACAATGATCACTTGAATTATAGAGCTCGTCCATGTGACTCTTGAGGTCTTTCTCATGATTTTAATAGACGTGGAAATGGCCAATTTGGTCATGTTGCATACGAACATTTTTTAAAATGTGTTGAATATATGTTCCCCACTTAGAAATTTAATAATATGTATAAATCGAAATGCAGTTATTTTTATATTTTTCATTCATTAGAAAACCCACGCGTTTTTTTGTTAACCCTAGCAGCATGAGAAAATTAAGCGGAACAAGCTGAAACTTTATTTATGATTGTTTATTCATAAGAGGTTCATAGTTACTGCAACCTCTAGATGATTATTTCACTTTCACTTTCTACAAACCATCCCCGACCCCTCAATCCCGCTCTTGCAAATCAAGCTCTCGTGTTTTTGGACATTGCTAGTAGTCGGAAGACGTTGCCCAAATCGCGACACCAGGCAATCGGTCGCGAATATATTCGAGGTCACGTACTTGTTCGCACCGCCCATCACCGGCATCACTGCCCCGGCCTTGGCCTTGCTCACGTAGTTCTTCCTGTAAGTCTGGCCGAGCACTCCGTCCACGAAGTCGGTGAGATTGTAGAACTTGAACCCTAGCTCTAGGTGGGCGAAGCAGTCTTCGTCCGTGATGTTATACCCGTGGACCCTTGATTCTTTTGCCGTTATTGGGACGACCGTCATTGTGATCCTGAAGTTTCTTTCCACCTCGAGCGCGAGGCTGTTGGTCTCGCTGGTCCGAGAGATGGACACAGCTGGCGAGGATGCCTCTACTGGGGACAGCCACGTGTAGCCTTCCTTGGGTGGGAGTGAGACAGGCGCGCTGTCGAGGATTATGTTGAGGTGATCGACCCTGTCGTCCCATGTCGAGGCCCTCTTTGCGCCGATAAGGAGCTTGTGCGAGCCGAGGACGATGCCGATGGATTGGACCCAAGTGAAGTCCCTCTTGAGGCTAGGGTTTCGCTTGCCGATGAAGTGGGCGTTGATATGGAAGTTGGTGTCCGAGACCAAACAGAAGTCCCTATCTTTCTGGCCATGGAAGAAGAATGTGTTGCCATCTCCACCCACAAACCGCGGGTCTTGACACACAGCACCGGGACGATTGCAATCTACCGTAGTGGCGAGGATTCATTAACAAAAAATAATTAGTGAACATTTATCCGAGAAGTGAACATTAGTATAGTCAAAGGATGAGATACACCATAGTTTATAAATTCGGACGATATATGTCGAGATCACGGTTCACTTACTGCAGACGGGTTTGCATATGGTGCAATCCAGTAAACAAGTAATCGGGCATTCCAAGGGACAAAGAACCAACTTCTTGTAACACAGCGGATAAAGTAAACTGCGACACTGGACCTCCCGCGGGATCAGCTTGTTGTCGGCATTGATATCGTGACCGGGCGAGGCTGACGATGACAGTGATTGCCATGGGAAGAAAATCAAAACGATCATGATGCAGAAGCTCAGGCTTTTGAATCTCATGAGCATATGCAGATTACCCATGTTGGTAAAAGTTTATGTGGAGGAAATGAATTGTTGTTGATGTTGGTTTTCGATGTTATTGAGCCCTTTTTATAGTGGCTAATCAGCCCTATGCTGGTTTAACTTTGTGTTTTGCTCTATAGACGTATGCACGAGATTTGGTCATTAGCTTAGGTGAAGATCTTGTGAACTCCCTCTTCGAAAACATGATCCTCCCCGGTTTGTTCTGCAAAGAAAATGTGTATATACATTATGGATGAGATCTTATGGAGAAGTTACCGTGGCTACTAGTTATTTTAATCTTTTTATAGTCTTTTGGAATTAACAGGACTTGTTCGTTCATGCCTCAATTCATGTATAGCATCAAAGAAGAGGTGCGCTCACTAATCACGTTCCAATGCCTAACCGATCACTCCTACCAACATGCTTTCTCTTTATCGATCTGCTGTTGTATATACAGCCGATTAATCGGAAATGCACAAGATCCTCGTTCATAGTCATGAATTTTTGCATTTGGCAAAAGGGATTTTATCGTGTCGAGCGAAGAAAAAAATTCTACCATAAAGAATCGATGCCAGACTCCACTTTGAAAAATATGATCATGGGTTCGACTCTTGCTGATTCTACCTCTACTTAGGGACCTCTCACCTCAAGGAGTATCCAATTTAGGGACTATAGTGTCCTCACGAGAGTAGTCGGATACTTTTTAAAATGACAGAATATATCCATTATCAACAAGAAAGGGGGAAAAACACAGGAGGCATTGATGTCCAAATTCCATCCGCGATTTCAAGTATCGTTCCGAAACATTCCGCGCTATTTTCTTTGCCATAAGTGATGCATCCTAACTTTTTAACTGTAAATTGGCCAACTTAGAACTCCATACTGTACTTTCATTGGGGGTAAAACATCGATCTTGTAACCGGTTTTTCCTGTGTCGGAAGGAAAGGGAAAAGATTGTGAATCGTTCGTTCGTCATGGCGGGTTCTCAAATTCTCCAAGTCATGAAGATCTCCATTCACTTGGCTTTGCAAGTTGGGCTAGAAAATGCTCTTGTTCATTGCACCAGAAGAACTTGTCCTCAGAAAAGTTGAAGGCAGAAATGGTACCCTGCTCTTTTCAGTAAAGAAAGAGATGAGCATTGTAAAAGTCAAGAAGACCGGGATCAGAATCATGGAATAATTCTGGATAATGTCTGGAAAAGGAACGTGATAATCGATGAGCGCCAAAAGCAGATATTTATTCTCCTTCATGCAAGTGCTCAACTGCACACCACAGGATGAACATTATTCAAATACTGCATGAATTCCCTCTACAGGAGATAGATTCGGGCCAGAAACGAAAGAAGAAAACTGAACTGTGACAATTTAATCAAGGCATATATGCACGTCCAAGTGGCTCTCTCTGCTTTGTTATATATTTCAGTTCAGGTTGGTCCAAGCTCATCAATAATCGCTCCTAACCGAAAAAAAGAGAAGCTATTTGCAGAGAACTAATAAGCAACCATATATGTCAGGGCTGTCAAGTGCCAATTGTCAAGTCAAAACTGAGGCAGCGCCACCCCCCTTCCTCCGCACGGAGAGGAGGCCGAGCTCCGGGACAAGGAGGTTGGAGACCATTCAAGAAGAGGGCGACGCTGATCAGATTCATCATCAGCAGATCAACTGCAACAACTCAAAGCCATCTACTGCTGGTTTTGGCCCTTTTTCCAAGGCTGATTTCCCTCCTAATAAAAAGCAGAGCTCCTCCAGTTTTGCTGTGGCTAATTGATGGGAAAGAAAAGGAACTGTGTTGAATTTTCTGATGATCTTTCTGGTCAACTAAGTTGCATCTGATATTGATCTCTCCTTGTTGTTATATGTAATTTACCCAGTTAGGAAAACAATTACATGCTCAAATAATATAGTCCCTATTCGATATTATTACTCATGAACCCTACAAATGGGAAGTCCATGTTTTACACTACTGAAACTGAGAACAGGCGACAACAAAGCAGTCCCTAAAGGCAGAACAACTGTCCCTAGTCATCTTCAGTGACAGAATCTTGCCCGTGTGCCTCTACAGACAACTAGGGATGGTTTTGTACAGGCAATCGCTGAATCTGATTACGGCAATAAAGACAGTGGCTACCGATCTCTCTGGGGGACAGCTTGCCCGTCTCTAGACTTCGACAGTGGCGGCCGGTTCAATTCCTAGATCTCTGAATTGGGGACAATAGAGCCGTCCCAAAAAGTATGAAATTTTCTGGGACCCTTATTGTCCTGTAGTGGTTTTTAAGGTTCCAGTCCTGGGATGAATTGCCTATGCTATAACTGCGGATCTTGAATTCCAAATAATAACAGACAAAGCAAATTTTTTGTATCACGAATATATTAGATCGATTTCATCAGGTTCTTCATGCAACAAAACCAAAATGAAAAACGAATCCGTACATATAAAGATCGTGAGTATTTCGCATCAAACAAACAAGAAATTAAGTATATTCTTACATCAATGTGCTCAAGTAATAAGGCTTTGTAATTGTATCCAAGGGAAAGCGATTAAATACTTGAACAAATGATCCTTTGTTGGTATTACTCATGCAATGGGAGTTCAAAGCTTTTTAATAGTATGCATGGGTTTCTGGCCAAAAGTAGTTGATCCAAAGGTCTAGTAAGCAGCACAAAAGCTTAAAACACTCGGTACTTGGTTTCATACATCGATCATACTGGCCATTCAATCCAGAAATTGGCTAATAATTTTGTGCAGTGCAGGTCCAACTGAGGGATGATTACTCATATATATGCATATATAATGTCTTGTACCATTACAAAAGATGGTAGAGAGAAGAATGCAGAAAGGAATAAACGGTGCGCCAACCGTTCTGAGAAGGGTGGATGTTGTCCCAGAAAAACGATGTCTCTGGATGGTCGCACAACACATAGTTCTTCACCCCTTTGTCACCTATGTTGCCACATGAGTAACCCTCTGCCGCACCAACACAGCATGGCTTCAATGGATTCTCACTTAAGTTGCCTGCTTTCAATGGAGGGGAAGAGAAAGGAAGGTGGAATGTTAGCTAGCTATCATCTGTTATTTTGGTACATTTAGTCCTAGCAATTATAATCTCACCAACACAGCGTGTTTTTCTCCCCATTTTTAGGGAGTTTTAGTTGGTTGAGTTAATCGTTAGGTTCCACTCAGATGATGATCCTCATCTGTCGCTCATTAATAAGTTTTTTTTTTTGGTCAGAAGTCGCTCATTAATAAGTTAAGAATGTAATCCTAAGTGTCCTTTTTGGAACAGTCCTGTGCTGTTGTGATGTGTTGTGGCACCTCGCAACAGTTGAAGTGCTCTTTCGCGGTTGTAGCTACGACAAAAACATTGTACTGAACAGAACTTTAGAATCAAAGCTTAAAAGACGCAAATGAGCAGAGCTAATCGCCTATGTCCTTTTTCGAATCTAAGTTGAGTTCAAGTTACTTTAGAGCATCTAACTGGATCATGCTCGAGCTTTTGAAAATACTCGATCAAATTGATTAGAAGTTAGAATCCATGAATCATAAGTAACTGGAGGGCATTGTCAAAATCCATGTAGAGATGATCTTAAGAGAGTTACCAAGAAGAACATTCAAAGAAACTGCAATTATCAAAGTGATCAAAGTTAATTACCCAATTGGTGTTGTTGCATATGAAGAGCAGAGACAAAGGCACTGTGGAGGTCCAAGACCACAAAGGCGGACGATGACGACGACGTTCCCAGCACGCTCTCATTCTTCTTCAGCTCTTGCACAGATCGGTGCAAGTTATGGTTGTGAAGCCGAGTTATGGTGTTCCAATTTGAGCTGCAATTTTTGAACGAAGAGACAGCAGTGAGCTGAGGCAAACACCCCAGTGGCTGCAATGCTGTGACTGCTATTTTGCCGACTCCTAAGCCTTTGATGCGTTTCATGTTGTGGACCAGCTGGTTGATGACCGATGTAATGAAAGACGGTAGCTCCTGTATTGTCCAAACAGCGACAATATTCATAAGCCATCCATTTTGATCGCGAGGCTGAAAGTTTCTGTATCTATAGCTATTCCAGGATCTAGACCTCAGAGTCGGTAAATATCGCTTAAACCAGACACATACGTGGATATGGCACGGGTAGGATTACCAACAGGGATAACACTCACCACCTCATGTAAGAGTAAATTCGAAACTTAGTAAGTTACGCAAACAAAAGTTTAGAAATTACTACAAACATTTGTAATTTGCAAATTACAAAAATGTGGGTAATTTCATGGAATAATAGAATTATGCTTTGTATGGTTATTGGGAGCTCAAATACCTTGTAAGTCCAAATTCCACAATGGCAAATTTAACTCAAAAGTGCATACACAGATGACCCACCACCGTACATTTACCAGTCAACACAGCAATTCAAGTAGCTCACCAACTCACCCGGATTCAGTAATGGCATAAATATTTTCTTCAATCAGAAAAGGACATGGAAAAGAACTCACCTCTTGGTTGGCATTCTTCATAGCAAAAGCAGCATAATCATTCCCGGCAAGCGAGACCAGAGCAACAGAGGAACTGAGGTCATGTTTGGTGTAGACATTCTCTTCAACTGAGCTTTGGAAATAATCGATTTGGGTGGTCATGTTTGGTTCTTTGGCCATGGTGTCGAACACGCCTGTCCCTCCATATGCAAAGTTCATCCCATGTTGCAGCAGAGTTTTGTTCACGTAATTTCTCCATCTGTAGGGCTGAGGAGACTTTATTCCCAAATATGATGCTGCCAAAAAGGAATGATGACAATAAGGATAACGAGCATTGAGAAAAGGAACTTTGTATGGTCCAACTAGATGCAAACTTGTCAGATCAGAGTCGGAGAGAGCGAGAGAGAGGTGTCTGACCGACGTAATCGGTCAATACAAGGCCATCGGAGAAGCGGCCGGATGGTTTCCCGGGGAAAGTGGTGCCGTAAGGCGGGTGCCACGCGCCGCTCAATTTCTCGGTGTTTCCGGTATCGGCATAGGAGTCCCCGAAAACGAACAGCCGTGTTGGAGACTCCTTCTCTAGGCCACCTTCTGCAGCATACATACAATAGGAGAGAAAGACATAGACCACTGGAATTAGAAATTTAGAATTTGAGAGAAGCAATGAAATGGAAACAGCTAAACTGAAATAAAGTTATCTTTTGTTTTTTTCCTTTTGTATTGAATGACCTGAAGAAGAGACCCAAGGAAGGAAAACAGAAGAGCAGGAGAGAATGAGACAGAAGAAAAGCAAATCTCTTTGCTTCTCCATTAAAGGAGTTGGAGAGAGCAAAATAATCTCTTAGCCGCGCATTTATATAGACAATCTTCACTTAGCTTCAATAGGGACATTAAAGACTAGGACTTCCTCTAGTTGGGAAGCTACTACTAATAACTTGGTAGATTCATCAAGCGATACCAAGTATACTGATCGATTTACAACCGTAAATCAACCGATGTGGCAGATTACAAGAGTCAATTAAACAAGTGGCCCTATACAGCAGCCAATAACAATCTGCCACATCAATTAGTATACGAGTTTCGCAAATCAGTCCTGATAGAGATAGCATTTCTTTTTAAAATTAATAGAGAGCGATTGAAACAGGGGAAGAGATGAAAACAGGACGGAGAACAATATCCATCGGCAAATCCTCTTCTGATTCGATCCACCATGAACCGCGCAATCTGAGCCATCAAATTTGATGGGTCCCGCACGGAGCACAGGGTTCTTGGGGATGAGATCACTCGGTATCGACAAGTGGACCAATCATTTCCTTGAACTCCTTCGAATTACGGTCTTCTTAGCAGATTGTAGAAATCCAAACTGTCTTTGCCTTTGAGAGGACGAGCAGCAGGTGCCACGCATTGGTCTTCCAACAAAATTTGGTTGAGCGGTGTTCGGACTTGCAAAATCAGGTGCACAAAGTTTCCTGGTCCGGTGAGCAACTGCAGAATTCCCTACTACTAACCCAAATTGTTTCCGGAATGCGTATGTTATGTTCCAAGTTTAGTACACACTCCTGACTGGATTCGTCTTTCATATTTATTTATTCATTTTTGCCCAAACTAATGCCGGTGTGGAGATCGAATTTTTTGCACTGAAGCGTTCCTGATTTACGATAATATGAACATGTTCACGAGGGTTTATCGCCCGAGAGGTGGAGTACCCAGCACACAGAAGAAGACGCTTCATTTCCGTCTACCTTCTATGAACCGGTTTTTCCATCTATGTTCGATAAACATTAAGAGAGTCACCAGTTTCTTGTCAAATCTGGAAGCGGTAACATGCCCCTTTCAACATTTAACAATACATCCACCATTATCAAGGGTCCTATTAGTTCCATTTTGGCTTCTGTATGAATGGTAACTAAAGTGTAATGCCACTAGAACACTATCTAAGGCACTAATCTTAGACTTATGTTCATCAAATCTGAAGCATGAATGGGATCTGATGAGAAATAAGTAAATTGTGCAAGTGAATTATACAGAGAGTCGCGGCCAAGAATGTCATGACTCAGATGTCTAGCACAAGAACAGAATACAATCCAATCGCCACTCAAGATTTTCACAAGAATTTGCACTTTGCAGGCATGATGCACCTAGAATGTGAATGAATCGAGACGAGCCAGATGGAACAAAACTGTCATCATCACCATCAGAGTTTAAACAATGAATTAATGGAAGCCCTCTCTCTCTCTCTCTCTCTCTCTCTCTCAAGTAGCTTTTCTGCGGTGGTCTCTACTATGGTGTGGTGGGTTACTCTTTGCAACATCGACAACTATCATCCAACCATTGATGATCTGCAACCATCACCAGGCATGACTCAATCATCCATAAAAGATGTATGCACAAGCACAATGCACATAATAACTGAACACGAGGAAGTTGCATTAAATATACCTTGCCATTCATCTCTTTCAGTGCTGCACTTGCAGCTTCCTCCGTAGTATACTCAACAAAGGCATATCCTTTCGACCTTTTTGATATCTTGTCCATTATGACTTTCACTACAGGAGAGAGATTAATCAGCACAAACATTCCGCCAAATCACCAATGAGATGAATTCAAGAATATTATCAAGTTGTTGGAAGTACAACGGACTACCTTCAACAAGTTCCCCAAAGCCTTCAAATGCAGCACGTAATGTTTTCTCGGATGTGTAAAATGAAAGGCCTGTTAAGTAAGAAATAGCAAAGAACCATGTTCATGAAGTAATAAGGGCCGAAGAGAACTTTGCACGGTGGTAAAATGACTAGTGAACAGGACCCTCGTATAAAAACTGATAATGCTCTGACAAAACACAGGTTTTGTAGTTGCAGAAGGTATTCAAGGCAATGGTAACGACTTGTGATAGTCAGGCCCAACACTTGCATGGTCCAAAAGGCTCTCGTTGAAATTTTTCAGTTCTTTCATTCAATGAGGAGGCTCCATGTGACTTTCTGAGTTTCAAATAGCAGGATAATAGATATGATCTATATACATTGTTAGAAGTAAAAAGGGCAACGTTGTCTTTTTGTCTTTTAGGGTTTGTTTTATGTATATATATTGTTCTTTATTGAATAAGACAAATTACTTTTCCGTCTCACATGGTATCAGAGCACGGTAGAAATCCTAAAACACACTAAAACTTAAAACCGCCGTTGACCACTCGTCAGCCACCAGCCACCGACGAGCTCAAACTAGCCACCCAAATTAGACGAGCCACCAGATCCGACAAGCAGGGGGGGTCGCCCAGCGTCGCCCAGCGTTGGGCTAGGCCGGCGAGCCTAGATCTGGCTCTGTCGAGCTCGCCCAAGGCTCCATCCGACTCCCAGTAGGCCGGCGAGCCTATTCTTAGCATTGTTTAGGTCGCCGGAGCTTTGTCCAGCGAGCTTCGTCCAGCATCATCCATATCCGGCGCTGCATCTGCTTCGTAGGGGTGTCGTCTAACGTCGCCTAGGCTAGCGAGCCCAGATTCAGCGCCGTCGAGCCTCGCCGGAGTGTCGTCCAGCTCTGTCCCGAGTCATCTAGTGTTTTCCAGATGGTATTAGTGGCTTCCCAATGTTTCCAGATGATATTCGTGGCTTCCTAAGCAATATCTTAATTTGTGTGTTGTGGATTGCTTATTGGAGGAATTGTCTGTGGATGTGGAAGAGAGTGAACTATTCTATTCTGGAAGTGCAGGTTCTTTGTGATTTGGATGGTGGAAGTTGCTGTTTTTGTTGGATAATTTTGGTTTTATGAAGTTTTGGTGAATTGCTGTGGTTGGTGATTGCGGTTTTGGTAGAAGCAGTGGTAATGTGGGTGTTTTAGGGCTGCCGGTTACTTGCTATTTCAATTTCCTTTTAGCCTGTTGGAGTTGCGTTGTTTGAAGAAAAACGTTGTGGTAATTGTCGTATTGTTGCTACTAGAAGATGGTTGATCCTGAAAAGAGTAGCATTGGGAGTAGTACTATGACTACTGAAGTGATTTCATCCTCTTCTACTCGGATTACTGATAATAAACTTGAGGGTAGTGCTAATTTTATTGAGTGGAAGAAAATTGTTAAGTTAACTCTGACAGGTAGAAATCAGCATATACACTTGACTGGATCTAAACCCACTGGTGATGAAAATTGGGATGTTGTTGATGCACATATTCTTAGTCAGATGCTGAATTCTATGGAGAGAAAGATTGTTGGTTTGGTTACACACATTGACACGGTAAAAGAATTATGGGAGTATTTGGATGTATTGTATTCTGGTCGAAACAATCTTTCACGGATTTATGAGCTATCGCAGGAATTCTTCCGTTCTGAGAGAAAGGGGCGTTCCATTACAGAGCACTTTGCTGATTTTAAGATAATGTATGAAGAGTTGAATGCTTTGCTTCCCATTTCAATCAATGCTCAACAAATGCAACTTCAGAGAGAACAATTGGCTGTAATGGCATACCTAGGAGGCCTTGGTCCTGAATATGAAACTGTGAGGTCTCAAATTCTTGAAGGAGAGACTGTTGCATCACTCATAGATACGTTTGCTCGGGTTCTTCGAGTGTCTCGTGAGTCTTCTCAGGACTCTACATCCATGACAGGTAATTCAGCTCTTGTGTCTCAATCTCGAACTGGTAGTGGAAGTAGAAGTGATGGAGGAAATCGAGGAGGATATTATGGACGTGGTGGCCGAAGTGGTGGTGGCAACCGTGGCTTTAGTAGAGGTCAACCACTCTCATCTAGTAATATTTCAAATGACACAGGGGGTAATACCGGATTTGTCCGGACTTGTCATTACTGTGGTTTACCCGGACACATTCAAAGATTCTGTTATAAGCTTCATGGAAGGCCAACTCAACAGGCTGCAGCTAATGTGGCTAATGCAATAGAGTCTGGTACCACTTCGCAGTCCTCTCAAGGAGAAAAGGTAGTCAGAATGACGGAGGAGGAATTTGCTAGGTACAATCAGTTCCAGATTTTCCAGCCGGTCTCACAGTCCTCCTCCACAGCTACTTTTGTCCAGACAGGTAATGCAACAGCATGTCTTTCTTCTGCATCTCGCTCCTGGGTCATTGATTCAGGCGCTACTGACCATATGACTGGAGTTTCAGGTATCTTTTCTGACTTTCATGAGTCTATATCCAAAGTTACATTAGCTAATGGTTCTTTATCCACCGTAAAGGGGATAGGCACAGTTCCCCTAACATCCTCCATATCTTTATCTTCAGTCATGTATCTCCCAAGCTTTCCATTTAACCTTATGTCTGTCAGTCATCTTACCAAAACATATAATTGTTCTGTAACCTTCTATCCTGATTCCTGTGTTTTTCAGGACTTGAAGACGAGGAAGACGATTGGTAAAGGACATATGTTAGGGGGGCTTTACCTATTTGATGATGCTCCCAGTGTTACTTGTTCTGCGGCTTCCCCACATCAAATTCATTGTCGCTTGGGCCACCCTTCCTTGGAAAGTTTAAAGAAGTTCAATCCCCAGTTTCATTCTTTATCTAGTCTTGAGTGTGAGTCGTGTCAGTTTGGGAAATTGCATCGTATTAGTTATCGTCCAAGAGTCAATAAACAGGCTTCTCAGCCATTTATGTTAGTTCATTCTGATATATGGGGTCCGTGTCCTATTTCTTCTAAGTTGGGTTTCAAGTACTTCGTTACTTTTGTAGACGATTATTCAAGAGCCACTTGGCTATATCTAATGAAAAGTCGTTCTGAGTTATTTTGTGTTTTGTGCCTTTGTTAACGAAGTACGTACTCAATTTTCAATTCCTATTCATATTCTTCGAAGTGATAATGCCAAAGAATATTTTTCTAATCATTTTTCTGAATTCATGAACCAACGGGGCATTATTCATCAATCTTCCTGTTCGGATACACCACAACAAAATGGTGTCGCTGAAAGGAAGAATCGCCACTTGTTAGAAGTTGCTCGATCATTGCTATTTGAAATGAAGGTCGACAAATCCTTTTGGGCTGACGCTGTTATGACTGCATGTTATCTTATCAACCGCATGCCGTCCTCTATTCTTAAGGGTGCAACTCCATACTCTCTTCTTTTCCCTCCTAAATCCTTGTTTTATTTGCCACCTCGTATATTTGGTTGTGTCTGCTATATCCGCGACCATCGTCCAGGTCTTTCCAAACTAGACCCTCGATCTCTTAAATGTATTTTTGTGGGGTATTCTCGTACACAGAAAGGTTATCGTTGTTACTGTCCTTCTTTGCATAAGTATTTTACCACTGCAGATGTCTCCTTCTTTGAGTTTACTATATATTCAGATGAACCAATGGAGCCTCCTAAAGTGGATGATGATTCATTTACATATGTTATTATGAAATCCACTTCAGAGCCTCCACCAGTTCCACCCATTCAGCATGTCTACAGTAGACGTCCTCGTCAACATGTGGAGCCCCCTGCAGATGTACCTCCGCCTATTTCATCTTCTTCGTCCTTTGAGTCTGAGGTAAGCCCTTCACCTACTAACCTTGATATTCCTATTGCACATCGCAAAGGAGTTCGTGGTTGTACCCCGCACCCTATTGCGCAGTTTGTCTCTTATTCTGGTTTGTTGGTCTCATTCCGGACTAATCTGGTCACCATTGATACACATCCTACTCCTAAAACTGTTGTTGAAGCATTATCTAGTCCGGGCTGGAGGACATCTATGGAGGAGGAACTATTGGCACTGGACCAAAACCAGACTTGGGATCTTGTTCCTTTACCTGTAAGGAAGACTGCTATCGGATGT